>WBNH01010055.1:1272-30434 GCA_013401255.1 Urocolius indicus
TTTTATTTCTCGTCTCCCTGCTTTTATTGTTTCTTTAATAAATCACACCTTTTTCTCCCTAAGTTGAGTCTGTTTTGCCCGTGACGCTAATTGCCAAGTTTGATCTCTCCGTCCTTATCTCAGCTCACAAGCAATTTGTTATAGTCCTCTCTCTCTGTCCTGTCCAGCTTTGGAGGGGAGTAATATTATGACTGGGTGGATATTGGCCTAAATCACCACATCACAAAACTTGGTGGCACTATGAACATTAGAGATGGAAAACTGAGTCATCAAGTAAATTGAATGTTTCCTTAATGGTAAATTCACTCATGTGGTAATTTCACTCTCTGTCATCATGATTTGCAGACCTAATTGTGCTGTCCCAAATAGTACTGATCTCTATTGGAGTGTCTTCAGCAATGAGTTTTACTAAGCCCAGTGTGTGTGGTAAAAGCTTGTTTTCACACAAACAGGACATATAGCCAGTCACTCAATTCAGAAGTAACACATCATCAGATTTTGAGCAGCACATATTCAACCCCTGCCTGGAGATGAGGTGGGTTCAGCATTGCCTTCCCTTCCTATCTGTTCCTATGAGTTTATCGTAGACAAATTAGATCTTAAATCTCAGGAACAATCAATCCAAATCTTAAATTTTATGAGAAATTTTTCACTAATATTGAACTTTGGTGATTATTGTTTACAATATTAGTTGTCTACGGAATAATATATTGCTATCAAGATATTATGGCATTTATATTTCTCTGTTAAAGTCAAAAACAGAGCCAGAAAAGTGTTTACATGAGAACCTTATTAGATGACAGTTTGTCTTCTTCCATTTTTACAGCAGCGTTTTTTCATACTTCAGTCTTTATTATTTTCTGAAGAAAAATTAATTCACCTGAGGCCTGTCCTCTGTAAGAATTAGATAGAATTGAAAGGAAAGATTAAGAAAACAATCTATAATTTTGACAGCAGTTTTTTAATTAATATCTGGATTTACGGATTAAAAATCCTTCATATTTTAATGAAAATATAAGGAAACTCACAATAATGTTGATTCATCTTCAAATGGGTTTAGGATTAATTTTTAAACAAATAATGGAGTTGGTCAGATATTTGAAAATGCAGCTACCTTAATTTTTATGTACTACGCAAACTAATGCAGTTTGAATTCCTTATGCTTGTATCACATTTATGGGCCAGGCCTTCTTATCAAAGAATGATTTTCATTCTTTTACCATTTTAGAAAAGTGAAGAAAGTAACAGTAGATTAACCATGGTGACTCCTTGAGCATGTACTTCTCCACAGACTGTGTCCCCATAAGACATGGGAAAAAAGGGACCAACAAAACTACCCTTTCTGGAATGCAATGTGAAATCTCATTAAATTTTCTACCTTCAGTCTGTGTAAGATTATTTCAATGTGAAAAAAGAGCTTCATGAAAAAAATAATTCTCCATCAAAAAAATATAATAACAGACATTTTGATATAGAACTTAATATGAACACTTCAAAGAAACCACTGATTCTCTTAAGTATATGGATATGGTGGATTTTTCTTCTTATTTCAAATTAAGCAACAAACAGGAAAAGTTAAAATTTAAATCACATAAATTACAGTGTGAATTAATTATAGACTTTTAAAAAGTCAGCCACTTCCAATTTAGTAAATTTATACAGAATGCCAAGGAAGAAGATTTTTTTTTTAATTTCTAATGTATATAGGAGAGGAAAAAAAAACCAACTAGATTTACTGTGAGTGGCTCCCTGGTGAGTGAACATAATTTCCCTGTGTTTAAGTCTGAATACTTTTTATACTACTTATACATTAACATGGGCCCATTTACACGGTTTTGAGCAGATGTCAGACTTAAAAATAATACACACAATCACAGATTGATTCTTCCATTGGGTGATTAATTTCCTCTTCTGATGGGGAAAAACAAGGAAAAAAAGAGGAAAAGAGAAGGTAAAGAAAATTCAGTCCTTTAGTGGCTGATCATAAAGAATGATCTGTAAGGGCAGTGCCATTTGAGGTGGTTTACTGCAAGGTTTGAGGCAGCTCTGGGATGCACACAACTGGCATTTGGTTTCACCCTTAATGGTACCATCTCCTCTGCACTGACTGAGAGCATTAAATATTCATGAGTTTCTTAAAGGCTTTTGGAAGGAAAGTGCTAGAAAGAAACATTAACATACTGGTCTTTTTACTAGCCTGTGTCAGTGAGGGGATATTAAATAATTAAGTCAGTTTAAGCCATTTTTTGCACAGAAAGAGGTTCAGATTAGAAGCCACTGTGTGCTAGGAGATGTTGCCTTTTCCACTGCTGGTCCATTTAGGCCTGGGAAAACAAAAACAGAATAAAAGAGACAGTTTTATTCACAATAAAAATGCTCTAAAGCACTGTTTGTTCCATGTTGTAGACCTTGTGCGAGATTACGAGTGCCTTTTTATGGCTCCAGATGGAAATGTGACCCTCATAACAATCTCTCTGTACACAATATGTTCTCTAACTTCTGCCTATGGAAAAGCTATGCAAAAATTAGACAATTGTGTAGAAATGACTCGGTTTGCTTTTGAAAATATTGATTTTCAATGTCTTTCCTCTTAATTTCCGCCTCTTGAGACCTTATGTTGTATTTTCCTTTTTATGCTGATCCTCAGAGAGTTGAGGTGGATGGCTCTTGTTGGCTGAACATCACTGAACCTGAATCTCCAGGAGTGCTCCACTTCAGTGCATTTGAATCAACAGAACAAGAGTAATTTTAACTGAGTCAAAATGGGCAAAGCATACATGTTTAAGTCATGAGAACACATTTTGAGGAGTTTTACTCATACACACACAGACACACATATAAGAAGGTCAGAACTACAGGCTGTAAACTACCAGTAACCTTTGGTTAATATATTTTCCAGTTTGAAATTTTGATTCCAGAATGGAATTGAGAAAAAAAAATGCCTAAGATTGCCTTGGAATAATTTTCAAATCTTATCTCACATAGAGATCTGATCTGGATTTATTTTCCAACTCTAATTAGTATTTAACTGTACGAACTGGGAATTTTTGAGCTCAAGGAGTCAGAAAACTCTTTCTTCTGCAGAGTGTATATAGGAGCTGGAGCTGATACTGCACAGATACTTCTGAGGTTCAAGGCATTGATCTGTAAAAAGGCAGAATAGGAATGTAAAATAGGTCTCTGACATGGCAGGTGACTGTTGGGATATTAGTTGTTATGGGCAGCTTCAAGTTTCTCACCCTCATATTTCATAGCAAATTTGACAGCTCTTGAAACAGACTGGTGGGGACAAAATAATCCTTGGATGGGAAATACATTTCTACATAACTCTTCCAAATGGTTTTCAGTATTTCATATCATGGAACAGAAGTCCTTTCAAGTCAATTAACACATTTTTTTCTCAAATACATTTTTAATATTTGCTTTATTTATATCCAACTCATTAATTTCCACATAGTTAATTCAGAACACAAGAGAAAACTTTAGCTACGGGGACTAACTCTAACTTGCTTTACACCAGAGTGGAGGGATAAAAATAAAACAAAAGAAAAAAATTGTCCCTGTAATAAATGCAATGTTAGTTATTAAGAAAAACCCTCAAACAACAAGATCAAAGTCATTGAAAGCCAAATTTGTGATGTGGATACAGAAGCAGTCTTTTTGTGACCAGGTTACTTGCCAGAGAGGTTGCTTCTATTTTAATGTTTTCTAAATGTGAGATTATGTCTGTACCAGCCACAGCATCACAGGTGCATATTAATAGAGAATCCCTCTTACATAGCTTATGATTTTTATGCAGTATTGTTTCCTTCAGCTTTCTTTTTCATTAATATTTAAGGGGAAAGTCATTTCACTATGATATTCAGATCCCAGTGAGATCATTCCTAAAATATTTAAAGTGAATAATGTAGGTTTCCAGAAACAGTGATAAATATAACCTCAGTCTCCTGACCCCACAATACCTGCAAGTAGGGAAATATACTGGAGGCATTTTAAAGATCCGCATGCCAGACTGACCCCATTTTTTATATCAAGAGAGAGAGACGAACAAGGACAAAACCATCAAAAGGTTGTCTGATGCATTCTCCTGGCCACAGTGAAGGTCTTTACAATCTCTTTCTGATAGAGCATATACTAAGAATGAAATCCTCACTATGACATTAACATAGAAATGTAATCTCTCTGTGCTTCAGTTTCGCATCAGAAATTGGTGACAATACATATAAATTTGTTTACTTTATTTAGAAGGAGAAGAAAATACTAAAATCTTCTAGGCATTACTTGATCTGGATGTTCTTGAAAGAAATTTTGAAATAGACTTTTTCTTTATCAGAAAATCTTCTTTCCCTGCTTCTTCCACTGTAGAGAGAAGAAAACAAATATGGAGAATATTTTATATGTCTGTGGTGATTGTTGGTGTTCTCCTACTTTTCTTTCTTTTATGGGTTTTTGCTATAATTTCTGCCACAAACCATTTACCTGACCATGGTGAAATCCCAGGTATTAGAGTAAGAAATAAAAGTTTCAAAGGTGAGTCACCATCCAGCCAAAAAAGTCTAAAGTCTCCCTAAAGCAGAGCTCTTTCTCTCTGCAGTATGCAAACTCCCAAACAGCATTCTGAAATCTGAGCCTCAAAAACTCTCCTAGTAGGAAATACAGACAACATCCTTTCTGGACAATGTGAGAAAAAGACAGGAAATCTGATTGTGGAACTTGTAGAAAGGATAAAAAAAAATCAATCTTCTTTAGAACCTCAAATAAAAAGTGGATTGTATATTTGGGGATTATTTCATTTCTCTGTGGCTAACCAAAAAGCGGTTATCTGAAACCTGTTTAGTACTACAGTGTGTTCAGATGATCAAGTGGTTAAAGGCAAGAAAATAATTTAATCTTTCCGTCCTTTCCAATCCTTGATTTTCTGGTCACTGTTCTGACTCAGTTTTTTCAGCTGCAGGTGTGGGACAATATGACATGTTTAATGAACATACCTTTGACTTGTGACTATATTTAGAATTTTGCAATCAGTATCATCTCTTTTGGCTGAATAAATAAAAACCTCTAAACAAATATCCTTTCCAAAGGCAAAGTGTTACTTTTATTTTGATCTCAGCACTTACTGCACTTGTAAATATACATCAGCATGGCTTGTGGTGTATATGATTAGAAGCTATGTGGGGAGATTTATTGTTTTATAGTTACTACATCAGCAGCAGTGGAGCATAGAGTACATGATATTTAGATAATTGTGGATGGGAACCAAGTCACTGTAGTTACAGCTATTCCCTTATCCATAAGTGAATGAATGTTATTTTGTTTGCAACACTGACTCTAAGGAGAGCATAGTTAGAACTCTGTGTCACTCTTCCCTTCTATTCTTGTTTGGAAATGCAAGTATATCTTATTGCTACAAAAATATGGATCATTCATCTTGTATAATATGAAGATGACAAATTATGAGATATATACATAAGTCCTTTAAATGACTGAGGAAAGCTCATTTAAAACTCTCAAATGACATCCTCATTACTGCTGTTCAATAACACAAGGCTATTCATGCAATCTAGCTCACACACCATTGTTTGAAAACCATCAAACCCACAGATAGCCACATGCTGAGATACAATAAATGTCAAGTCTATAGTGTATATTTTCTAGAATTGTTTAATATTGGCACAGTGTGTGTGCCAAAGAACACATAATCAAACAGGCAGCGCTGTTCATTGTGGTCATCCCATTGGGGTTTCAAAATCACTCAAATTTGACCCAGTAGCAGAAAATGACAAAGTAGAGACATGTTATGACTTTGAACAGAAACTACTTGGCAGAAAGCAAGTAAGCATACCATTACTTTTGATCCATCAGTACAAATAGTCACCATTCTATATTGATTACATCAAGTAAAGATGAAGAAAAGTCTTTTGGATTTTGAAGAACAGATGAAGGGCAGTCCAAAATATCAATTATTGTCACAAATCCCCCAAGGTGCCTTGGTCAGGGTTTTGTGGACCATTTCAATGATTAATATCCACTGGCAGCTGGTACTACTGGACGATACGAGCAGATCAGCTTGGGTTTTCCACACAGTGTGGTATCTTTGGTTCGTTAGTCGAGGACATATCAATTATTAGTCCCAGAACATTTCAGCTCATCTACATCTGAGGTAAAGGACAGAGTGACATTCATTACACTCATTTCTAAGACTGTCCTTTTTGTAATGTATTCAAATAGAAACTGAAAAATTAAGTATTTGTTTATGTAGTTTATGCAAAATCTAAGGCAGAAGAGAAGGGAATACTGAGTATGCTTTCCTAAACAGCAGTGTTTACCAACGGTTTCCAGAAGTTTTTAGGATCCCTGAAAGAGGAGGACCAAGTAAGGAGATGGGAAGGCAACATTGCCTTATGTCTGGACTTTTTTTTTCTCTAACTTAAAATCCTGCATGGACAAAAACGGATATTCTGCTGTTTGGCTAGATTTTTCACTAGCAGGAAAAATTAATTCAATAAGGTTGCCAGATATGGAGGAATCTAGGACTTACGCACAGCATATGTGAAAAACAACTCTGCCCATTCCTGGTTAGCCTGACACATCTAGGAAATGTCAGACTTGCAGAAGAAATGATGTATGCATCATGAATGTCTTGGGTTCACTGAACACAAAGAAAATATGTAGGTAGTAGGTGTTCTGTAGCTACAAACCACTGGACTCACTGAGCATCCCATGAGTGAACACAAGTTTCTTTCTGGCAGTAAAAATGGCACTTGTGAATCAAAAGATATTTGGAGAAACTATACACAGTCTCCAGACAGGACATACTTGACTAAGATCCTGACTCAGTACTAATACAGCTTTGCAAAGCCTTTCCTGGCTTTCTATCTTATGCAGCATACTTGCATGGTGTCAGAAACATGAATATGAAATTTCCATAGACATTCCCAGTCTCCAAAAAGCTGCTATTTTGAACATCATTTGTCTCTTACTGTACCAAAATAACTACACGAGATTTGTCCCAGGCTCCCTTTCATAGTGATATTACATGGGACTAAAATTGCAGAAGTTAGAGTTAGTGTAAACCAGCAAACCAATTAACAAAAATTAGATTATTTCCAGTGGACAGATATTAATTTTTTAATGAAGAAAATGACTAACTTCTCCCTTATTAATGATAGTAAAATAGAAGTTATAAGAAGAAAATTAAATTTTTCTGGGTCATTTACCTAGACTGAATTGGGGCAGAGGCTAGATCACAGTGTCTTGAGCAGTGTGTCTCAGCCTTTTAAAGCTTAGAGCCTTATGATTCCCCTAAAATTTAAAAGCCCACTAACTATCCTAGTTACAATCCCAAACTATTTTCTGTTTGCAGCTGAATAAGACCTGTATTGACCTTTGTCTTGTAATTTTATCATAGGCTTTCATTTTCCTCTCTGTGGTGTATTTTCTCCCTATCTTAAAATAAGAATGGCTATTACAGTTACTTCACAGACCAATTTCTGTCTTACACAATTAGCCTTTGGACAGAGATAGACAAATACTTCAGTTAAACTCAATCAGAGATATATAACTGTGAATGGCTGAAGAAATAGAATTTACATGTACAACTGTAAATTCAATAAGCCAATCAGTAAACTGCAGAAATGATGTGAAGGGATTTTCTCTCTCATATAGAGCTGCAGCTCTCCAGGAACAATCAACACAGACTTGTTAAAAAGGTGGATATTCTTTCTTTACACAAAGAACTACAGTGGGATTTCTTACTCTGAAAAAACAATAAAAAGTCAAACAAAAAAAAAAAGGAAAACACAAATGTAGTGTTTTGAAGTTACTGGCATACAAGTATATATTACTATGGAGGGCAGAAATTAAAGGGCCTGTTTACCCATGTGTTAACCTAAGGTTAATAATTCATACATCCACATAGTTGTTTCAGTGAGACGTGATTAATTAATGTTTATGAAATAATCAGTTTTCCAGACCTTTACTATATATAAATCCAAGTGATGATGGAGATTGCTCTTATAAATTTACTACTGCTGTACTCTTTGAGTATGATCTCAGGAAACTTCTGTTATTTTAATCTCAAACTTAAATGTTAATGTTTTATCCAGTTTTGGCATCTTTACATACGATTTCATCACATTTAGGAGGGCACCAGAAAAATAGGTGTAGTTCCAAAAAGCTGAAATGATTCATGTTGTCACTGCAGTCCCAAAACATGAGAGACTTCTATACAGACCTGTGATAGGATGTTAACAGTATGACAGTAAAATGAAGTTGTTTGTTCACTCCACTATATTCTATCTCATTACACTTCATAACTGATGCTATCCAGGACTAGAAGTCAAAGATGTTTTCAAGCTTCATTTACAGACATCCAAAGGAAAATATATGACAGAGTGAGGTATTTTCATTGATTTTCTTCTTTTTCTTTCTGGATTTTTTTTAAGGTTTTGATTTATATACCATAGGCTAAAAAATGACCTCATAATTCACCAGTAACATGATAATTAAAAAACCCCCACCTTGTATTTAATGAAATCCCTAGTCTTAAAATCTTGGAACAAAAGACTCTAAATAAGCTAGATCATAAAAATAGTAAAAGGAGATGTTATTCGCTGGATTTCCTGAGAAAAACAAGTTTTATATCATACAGCTCTGCATGACTGCACACGGGTTTGCTGGTTTACCTGCTATTCTAATAACTTATAAATCAATTTGACAAAATTTAACCATATTTGACAAAAGAATGAGCACAAGGTTCATCAGAATGGGTAGGCAGGGAAATATTCCAGCTGCTATTCAGGCTATATTGTGAGCTTTGATTTGGCACCAGAAACTGTATAAAAGAAAAAAATTCTAAACAAAATCTGTATGTGAGAACATTGAATTCATGTATTCATTTTTGGAATGGAAGAAATTAAGAAATTGATTACTAACATCAAATAATATCAGGGAAGTTTCAAGTTAATTGTTCATATGGAAAGGTCCTTCAACGATTCAAATAAGCAAACAATGTCCAAGAATTATTTAGGTAAAGTGTTGTTTGGAACAAGCTGAATTTTTTGTCAGATTAACATCATGAAATAACATATTCCAATATCTATGAGTATTTCCCTGCTCATTTGAATTTCTTTAGCAGATAAAAACACAGTATATTAAAATATTTTAAACTTAATCTAACATTTATTTAGCTTCATGGCAATTTGCATGCTTTTGGCTCGATTTTTTTTTTATTATTATTTAATGAAAAGGAGCAAAATAGGAGGGTTAAAAAAAATCAATACTGAGATGTTAAGAAATCAAGA
This sequence comes from Urocolius indicus, assembly GCA_013401255.1. NCBI lineage: Eukaryota > Metazoa > Chordata > Aves > Coliiformes > Coliidae > Urocolius > Urocolius indicus. Next base: position 10,575 of record WBNH01010055.1, read on the forward strand.
AAATTTTTAACATTCCTACTACCACTATGAAAATTCTTCATGGAAAATGCAATTGCATTTCCTTCCCACCCTTTGAAGCCTCAGTTTGCTGACAAGAAAGAAATAACTGTCATGGATTATGACTAGACACACTCAGAATATAAACTCTGTGTGAATGGAGCTGGACTGCCTTCTTGAAAATACAACATAAATCAGGAAATTTTGCACATTCTCCACAATCCTAGAAATCCAGAGTTGGGAAATATGCTAGCTCAGTGGTCTTAGCAGTGTTGTTGAAATCACTAGGTAGTAATAGTTTAAAGCATTCCCAAAGGTGGTGTAAAGTGAGCTAGGATTGTGCAGAACTAATATTTGACTCAGCTATATCATGTGATGTCTCAGACTCAGATCCCTTGCTGGCATTTAATCAAGGTTATTGGACAATTATTACTATTGGACCCAACAAAATGAAGCTGAAATTTGGAAGTCCTAAGAGACCTGATTCCATATAATTGTTTGTATCAGCATCAAACATAATAAAACATGTATTAGGATGTTTTTTGACTATAATATCATAGTTTTCTTGGATAAGGTGATGAAAAAACTGAATTTTCTCTTCACTTTTTGATTTATTGTTAATTGCTTTGGTGTTTTGCTTTAATAAATCGTATTCACACTTGGAATTTTCAAATGGATGCCAATTTTGTATAATAAGTTATCAGAAAATGTGGCAAACTGCTGTATGGAGCAAAGTGATAAAACTGTTTGGAAAAGATTTATTGCATTGCTTGTGCTGTATTATCTATGACTTAAGATCAGTATTATCTTGCATTCCTGCACCCAAATCTGACCATATGTGAGAGCAGATTTAGCAGTGGATATTTAACAACTAAGCATTATAAACCACTTAGATAATTTGTGTAAGGTTATTTTCCATGAAATATCAATGCTGAAACCCACCTCTTTTCCCACCAAAACTCTTGCATGCTCACATTTTAGCGCTTACCATAATAGAGGTTCACAGACAGACAGATATGGGTACACAACTGAACCCCAAAGTACAAAAACCCTTATGAAAAAGATCCTTAGCCATCTGTTAGAGCTCAAGACAGGATTTGTAAATAATGTTTTATTATCATCAATAACCCTCCAAAAAAGATAGATAAGGAAATATTTACAACACATAAAGAAGTTAAGGAAATAATGATTATAATGTCATTGATAACAGTTTAGTCCTGATACTTCTGCTCGTGATTCATTCTTGTTTTACTCAGAAGAGGAAAAATAAAAAGAAAAACTTAAGGATAGAGCTGGTAAATTTTGAAAGAAGGGTTGAACTTCCACTAAAGGTTTGTTGTGGTTTGGTCCAACTAGCAAGGAACACCATGACAGTCTCATGCTCGCTGCCCCCATTCACGTCCACCCTCATTAAGATGGCAGAAGCCTCAGCGAAATGGGAGGATAAAAGACAACCAGGGACATTGTGGATTGAGACAAGGGTAGAGAGGGCTCGCTTCCAGTTACAGTTCTAGGCAAAACAGACTCCAGTACTCAACTTAGAGAGGAAAGTAGGAAAGTTTATTCGACTACCTACAAAGAACAGAACAGAACAAAACCAAAAAGGGAGTAGGATGATGAGAAAATTACAACCAGCACTTTAAGATCTCCTTCCCCTATCCCTCCTCCCTTCCAGGGCCCAGTTCACTGCTCTTTATATCTACCTCCTCCCCCCATCAGTAACTCAAGGGGGCAGGGAATGGGGAATGTGTTCAGTCTTTCACACATGGGCTCTGCCATTTCTCTCTTCTCAGATGAGGAAAACTCCTGGCATTCTTCCCTTGCTTCGATACAGGGTCCCATCCCTGGGACACAGTCCTTAATAAACATCTCTGGTGTGGATTCTTCCCCGCAGCTGTGGCTTCTGCCAATACAGAGTCCCTCACATGGGGGACAGTCTTTAGTGAATATCTGTGGTGTGGGCTCATCCCCACAATTGCAGCTTCTGAAGATAGAAGATCGCTCTCACGGGACAGGGACTCTTCTGGGCATAATTTTAATGAACTTCTTTGGTGTGAGTTCATCCCCACAGTAACAGCTTCTGTGAATACGGGGTCCCCCTCACAGGACATAACCTCCTCTGACCATAGTCTCTGCCCCTTGCACAAGGTTTTTAGGAAAATGTATCACTGCCCCTAGTGTGGGGTCTTTTAAAGATCTGTCACTCCTGACTAGTGTCCACTTGTAACCAATCTCTGACACTTCAAAGTCAGATGATGAAAAAAAACATTAAACTCAAACCAAGTCAAAGGAGACCTTTATAAAAGCAGTCACGTAAAGCACTTGCCTTGATTCCCTTCATACTGATGTCAATAGCAAATAATCTATTTAGTTTAGTGAACAGAGTTAAAATCTCTTTTCAAAGGTTCGTTGTAGGAGCATAAAATATTTAGCCAGCATCATCTACTACCAAGTGCTTGGTTTAGCATTTTGGCTGAGCAGTAGGAAGTATACTAATGAAATTACTGTCATTTGGGAAATAGTCCATTCTCTGGAATCTTGCCTGGATGATTTGACCTGAATCCAAAATAACTTGGAATTTTTATTTATTTATTTATTTTTTTAAAATCTGAAACATTCAGTAATGCAAATATGTTAACTAGCACTGTCTTCATAAAAATCTGCTGCTGTGGTAAGATATCTCAGGTTGTGCAAGAATTTTTGTTGTAAAGATTGTAGAAAAAGCAAAGATTTTTGATCCTTTTACCTGAAATTATCATAATAACAAAAGTCCCAGTTTCTCAGCTGAAAGTCAAAGTGTTGCCTTCATGTGCAGCAAGATTTAAGTCTTTGTATTATAGTGATTTTGTCTCACCATATGTTTGGAATATCACATAAACCAGAATAACCTTGGCAACGTTATTTTACTGCTCCAGTGAGATAATGGTTTTATGTTGCTCCTAGTACTGGTCAGTCCCTAAATTGCAGTATAAACCTGATAAAAATGAATGAGTTTTTGCAGCAGGCAGCATTATCTTTACAAAGACGTCCTAATATTCATCTGCAGATTTAATTGTTTGTAGTATTCTATTTAGGAGGATGCTCATCCAGATAATGCATATTGAAACTGACAGAAGCTGTGCAATAGAAATAACACGTTCCAAGTCTGAATGTGTGAAGTGAAGGGTTACAATGTTCTACTTCTAAGATGAAATTCAAAAATCTAAATTCATCCAACGAAGTCCCTGCCTGACTCTTTTGTTTCATGTTAAATTTTAATAGCTTTCATCGTTGACTTACTGCAGGGTACACCCAGACTTCCAAGACAACAAACATCTGGAGCCATCTCAGATGCATAAATTTGGGCCTATGAGTGTACGGACTTTTTGCTTCACAGCCCCTGAATTCTGAATTCTGGGTGATCTTCACTTACCATCCCAATCTTCTTTTCTCAGCACATTTCATGAAAGAATAAACATTTTCAAGTACCTAAATAACTTAACTTCTTGTTGCAAATGCTGGATGTCTCAATTAGGAGAGGAACAACACTGCATCTTTTAGTCATGAACAGGCAGGATCTGGTTGAAGTGGTAAAGGTTGAGGACAGCCTTGGCTGCAGTGACCACCAGATAGTGGAGTTAGGTAGGAACAGAATACCAAGCAGGATCACAAATCTGGACTTTAGCAGAGCCAACTTTGGGCTTTTCAAGCAACTACTGGGGTATCTTGTGGGACAGGGTATTAGAGGATAAAAAGGTGCAAGATATTTGGTCTCCATTCAAAGATCGCTTTTTCCAGCCTCAGGATCAGAGCATCCCAGCAGGTAGCAAAGCAAGAAAGGGAGCCAGGAGACCTGCATGGTTAAATAGGGAACTGTTAGGCAAACTCAATTGGAAGACGAGAGTGTACAGATATTGGAAAGATGGGATGGTCACTTGTGATGAATATAAGACTGTTGTTAGAGGATGCAGGGAGGCAGCTAAAGCCTCATTGAAGTTGTACCTTGCAACAGAGGTCAAGAACAAGAATGGCTTCTTCAAAACTAACACTAGAGGCAATGAAGGCCTACTGTTGAATGAGGCAGGTGTCCTGGTGACAGAGGAAACAGAGAAGGGAGATTTACTGAATGCCTTCTTTGCCTCGGTCTATACTGCCAGGGACTGTCCTTAGGAGCCCCAGATTCCAGAGGAAGTCAAGTTAAAGAAGGAGGTTTTTTTTTTGGTTGATGAGGACTGGGGTAAGGATCAGTTGAGCAAACTGGATGTACATAAATCCATGGGGCCTGATGAGACGCACCTATGGGTGCTGAGGAAGCTGGAGGAAGTAATTCCTAAACCACTCTCTGTCATCTTCAGTAAGTCATGGAGAACAGGAGAGATGCCTGAGGGAGGATGAAAGCAAATGTCACTTCAGTCTTCAAAAAGGGCAAGAAGGAGGAGCTGGGGAACTACAGATTGGTAAGCCTCATCTCCATCCCTGGAAAACTGATGGAACAACTTATCCTGGATGTTGTCTCTAGGTATTTAAAGGATAAGGAGGTCATTAGGAGCAGTCAACCTGGTTTTAACAAGAGGAAGTCATGTTTGACCATCCTGATAGCCTTTTATGAAGATGTAACCAGGTATATGGATGGTGGCAGTGCAGTGGAAGTGGTTTATCTTGTTTTCAATAAAGCATTTGACATTATCTCCTACAGCATCCTCACAGCAAAACTGAGATAGTGAAGTAGTCAGGTGGACTGTTAACTGATTGAAGGGAAGATGCCAGAGGGTGATGATCAATGAGGCAGGGTCTAGTTGGAAGCCTGTGTCTAGCAGAGTCCCTCAGCGGTCAGTGCTGCAACCAGTACTGTTCAATATATTCATTAATAACCTTGATGAGGGAACAGAGGACACTGTCAGCAAATTGGCTGAGGATACTAAACTGGGGAGAGTGGCTGACACACCAGAAGGCTGTGCTACCATTCAATGAGAACTGGACAGGCTGGATAGTTAAGTAGGGAGAAATGCAATGAAATTCAACAAGGGCAAGTGTAGAGTCTTGCCTCTGGGAAAGAATCACTCCATGCTCTAGTACCAGTTGGGGAATGAACTGTTAGAGAGTAGCACAGGGGAAAAGGATCTGCAGGTCTTGGTGGGCAGCAGGATGAGCATGAGCCAGCAATGTGCCCTCATGGCCAAGAGGGCCAATGGCATCTTGATGTGTATTAGAATCATTGTGGGCAGTACGTCGGGAGAGGTTCTCCTTCCCTTCTACTCTGTCCTCATTTGACCACACCTGGAATCTTGTGACCAGTTCTGGCTCCATCAGTTCAAGAAGGACAGGGAGCTGCTGGAGAAAGTTTCCCTCTCACTGTGAGGGTGACGGAGCCCTGGCACAAGCTGCCCAGAGGGGTTGTAGAGTCTCTTTCCTCGGAGGTCTTCAAGACCCATCTGGACATGTTCTTATGTGACTTGATCTAGTTTGATCTGCTTCTGCAGAGGGGTTAGACTAGATGATTGGTAAAGATCCCTTCCAACCCTACCATTCTATGACTCTAGGAACTCAGGACTCATTCAATGAACTACTTTGACAAATGTGAAACAGTTTGCTTCACTTGTAGTAAGGAGTCACAGGTTTTTCTATACTATTTACTTTAGAGGGAAACCTTGCAATTTGGTGTTGGATAAGAGTATGTTGCTCAGAATCATTGAATAAAGTGGATATATATGGACCTATCTGTAAAGTATGTGTATTTAATACATCTCAGAGTATTAAGCATGTTATTTGTCTCCGTATTCCTTCATAACAAAGTCATGCTCTGGCACTATTTGGACATTGGCATGGGTCAGGAATCATTCCACTCAAGTAACTCAGAACAAAACACCTTATTGTGGTGGAGTTGTGTTTGTCCTTTATTCTTATGTGTAACCTACTTGCCTAAAATGTCATTGAGCTGTCGGGATATCTCTGTGTTCCACAGAGCATCTAGTTAATGCTGTTGGCAAATTGGGGCCTCTTCTTTGTGCCATACTTGAAAGCTCTCTGTTGGAGCTGCAAATGCCTTTGGGTCACTCAAAAGGCAAGAAAAGCCCTGTAGTGGGTCAGGGGTGGTGGTGATTTTTCATAGCAGCTCTTGCAGTGCTATGCTTACTATTCATATTGATAGCACATCAATATTATGACTGCTGCTCACACTGCATCAGGGCTGTCCCTCCAGCATTCCTTCCCCCACCTTCACCAATAGCTGTGAGTGGACATAATCTTGAGAGGGACCATGGCCAGGACAGCTGACCCAGGTTGACCAAGGAGATGCTCCATACCATATGATGTCAGCTCAGCCATAAAATCTGGGGGAGAGGAGCAGAAAGTGGGGGGGTCAGATTCATTTTTGGCCTTTCAAAACAACTGTTACATGTATCTCAGTCCTGCTTCTTAGGAAGTGGCCAGACATTGCTGCTGATGGGAGGTAGGGAGTAACAATTTATTTTGCTTTGCTTCACTGCTCACACGTATGGCTTTGCTATTTCCTTATGAAACTGCTTTTATCTCAACTCAAGAGACTCCCATTTTATTGTGTCCGCTCCCTGGCTTGCTGAGGAGGAGGGTAATAGAGCGATGTGGTGGGCACTTGGCATCCGGCCAGGATCAAACCACCACAACCCCCATTTAACTAATCAAGCCCTAGCAGACCAAAAGCTTTTTCTACAGATAATATCCAGAGAAAGTCTGTGAATTTTATAACACTTATAAAGTACCCTTTCAAACACTGGGAGAAAATGCAAAAGTTTACAGAATCAGAAAGAGTTTCCAACAAATTAGTGAACTGAGGATCACTGACTTCACAGAAATAACTCCTGACTCAGGAAGTTTCTGGTGAATGGTGTCTGATAAAGTATACACAAAGTATCTGAATGTTTCAATCCTCTTTTCTGGGATTCTTCTTTCATCTCAGCAAGAAACAGGTATATGGTTAGCTGCAGTATAACAATACACATTCTTCTGCACTGCAAATCTTTAATTAAGACAAAACAATATGAAGTACACCAAAGCAAAAATCTTATTTCCTCCTATAAGGAGAGGGAACCCTTGATAGATGTTACTCATGCTGCCTAAATCATTGCAAGTGCTTACACTCAGAAACCTAACCAAATAATAGCCTGCAAAAATATACTATGAACAGATCAGAATGGTGTACATCCCTATCCCTTTCAACTTATTATTTTCTAAAGATAAATGCATTTTATTTCTAGATAAATAATACTTATGCTTTTTTCAAATCCAGGCACTGTTTTGTAGTCAGCAGCACAGCAGCTCCCTGTAGAAATGAGAAAGCTGAAGAGAAAAAAGATCTATTAAGCTGAGACAGTTCTTAGTAGGACAAGACATAGTGCTTTATCTTCTCTAAATATAAGTGACCTAAATGTAAAGGCCTTTATCAGTTCCCTTGGAAGCCTTGCCTACTGTCAAATGTGTCTCATCAGTTAGAAGTTAGCCAAAGATTGAACTTCTGTTTACTTCTCTCTATTACTACGGGTTAATGTACATACCCAGAAACTATTCCCACAGACTTCCTTCTCTCTGGCCCACTTTTATAACACAGATTAGAAAACTGTAAGGCAAATCACATGCAAGTACTCCATCAAGTGCCAATAGCCTGTTAATCTTTACTGTGAGTTATTACAAGCCTAAATTGATGCACTTGCACATGTTCAGCACTTCTTTTCATTAAATATAGCCATATAAATGTTATGAATTTAATTTAAGATAATTTTACTGGGTTTCTCTACAGTGAAAGTAAGAGTATTCTGCTTGGTATGTTTAGGAAAACAGTAACTGAAAGATACCAAATAAGGCACAGAGAAAATAGATTCTCTGGGTGTTATCAGTAATACTATCAAGAACTCTGTTATTTTCCTCTGATGCCACAAAGACTTTGAGAAAAAAATACTGGTTTGTGGTTTTTTTCACCTTTGCTTTATTTCAGATACAATTTGCAAAGATAGATGGGGACAGTTGAAATTCAGGATTTTGAACACAGTTTGCTTTTGTATGATTATACACGTGTGATTATTTAAGACATATAGAGTATGTATTTTCTAGTGATAAAGGATTCACATACTGCCTGGCCTGCTTTACAAGGCAAACAGAATATGTATAGCTCCAAAATGGTGAACAGCATTTTATTTAGCTCTAGCATTTTGACAGTTTTTACAGGAAAAAAAAATGTGTCAAGGGGAGCTGTCATTCCCCTGCTGTTTGATCAGCACAGCTGAGGAATGGTTGGGAAAGCACATCTGCATTCAGATGTGTCCCCAGCTGTGTTGGTGCTCCTGCTCCCACTTACACTCACCCCAGGGGAAAGGATCAGCTCCTGCCCAGAGGGCTGTGATGGATAAAACAAGGGGAATTCCTCCTACAAGCTCCAGATCTGTTATCCTCTGCCCCTTAATGAGATGTGCGGGTTACCATGGGCCCAGCAGTCTGTTTGTTAAGCAGAATTTGAGGTTCAGGACCCAGCATCAACGTAACGCTACTGGTGAACCATATGTCAATAAATGACTATATGGAGTTGCAGTTTCTACATAGTAACTGAAAAGTGTTGTCCAGTGAGAACAATCTGCTGCAGTGTTGTGTTGAAGATAGCACAGGGACCTGTATTATCAGTGGAATTATTGACACTGATTTACATCCATAGTACACTGAAGACTTTTCACAGTGTTCTTCAACCCTATTCTTGATTTAGAAAATCTGACACAAAGTGGACAGTCTGCAAACCAGTCAGACCACTTTATGTATTAAAAGCGGAGGTCCTTTTGTGCCATAGTATGTCTTTTCTTCTCCTGTCTATTTGAATAGCTGTGATTCCCTATAAGGATTTTTATCACTCAGTGCCAAGTGGATTGAAAGGTCTCTATCAGGTGAAAGAACAGATATGACACTGACTGTTCTCAAATTTCCAAGCAGTCCCTGGAGGTCTATTCTGGCTCAGAAGTTTTATCAGAGTAATATTTTACAGCTTCTATAACTTAAGTCTTTCTGAAGTTTAGTGTTGGCAGGTATAGCATATTCTCCTAGGCTTCATGGTTTCATCTATTTTTCTTCTCATCTTTCATCCACATCATCGTAATCAACTCCACACAGGTCGAAAAGCTCTTCAAAGCACTCCTTTGAACATCTGCCTCCTTAAAGACATCCCTGCTGTATTCTCTGATAATTTGGATTTCATCCAGTTTTGCTAGATAAAGACTTAGGAGTATTTGGTGAACACCTTATTAACTAAACAGGAGAGTAGAAACAGGTTCCTACATTTTTCACTAACATCTGGTCTGAGAACAGCGGAAGGGAAAAAGCCAGCAGTGGATGATCTGCATGCACTGGTTGCAAACTGGTAACTGCTCTCCCAGATGAAATCACATATCTGAAGTACCATTTAAAATCTTCAGCAGGGAGCTATCACGCCATCTTTTATGTTAGTTATGAAGCATATAAATGAGAGTTTTGCTACTATCTTTCCAAAATTACAGAGCTGAGCATCCTTCATGTTCCCCAACAGTTCAGTTCAAACCAGCTGCTTTCAATTTCTGAAGCATTCACAGTACAGAGAAACAGCAGACACCACAGAGAGGTCTGTACTAAGTTTCCAAAGAATCTTCAGTGAAGGAGTAACTTACTCCACAGTCACCTGTAGTCAGATTCTCATTAGAAACTTGATGTATCCTGCAGGGAAAAAATATAAACTTCCCATTGACTTAACTGAGTTTTAGTATTATTTCCTCTGGTTTAATTTTCCATTCTCTGCTATTTTCTCCATTTTTTTTTCATTAAAATGTGTTCCCAAATTGTCTTGCATATTCACAGCAATAGTAATTTCTCTGAAGTCTTCCCTTCTTTTTCTAGGCCAACTAAATTGCATCATCCATGGATAAAGCAAATCATCATAAATTTCTTTTATTCTTGATTCTCACTTGTCTTAATATCTTCCATCAAACTCCTATAATATGTGCATTTAAATCAAATATCTGGAGCTTGTCTTGCATATTTTTATCATTTTATCTGTTCTTATTTAATAGAGGGCATTAAGGTACATCCAGAGTGCAGAACGGTGTAAGGCATTCCAAGTTCACTTCATTTTGACACATGTACTCATACATATATTCTGTACTGATTTGGCCAATCCTTGCCATTTCTGATAGTGTCTTTTACACTGTCTTTCTTAAATTGTCTTTTGCATTGAGTTATGCCTTTTGTAATTTTTCTAGGACAGAAACTCATCTTCCTCTATGTAACTGAAGTATATTAATCATCATGTAACAATGTATAATTCTTTTCTAGAGTCAGATGTGAATCAGCTGTAAGATTTTACATTGGCTTCAGAAGAGCTGCCCACTCACACTGACTGAATACCTTGAGTGTTTAAGATTATACATTCAATGTCCTAGATAAAGAGGCATCTATGATTAGTCAGCAGCATTTAGCAGTGGAGGTGAAGTCAGTTTGCAGGAATTGTCAGCTTCTTATTCAGGAAATCTAGAGAATTTGTAAAATTTTATGATTTAAAATATCACTCATTTTCCTCAGTATGAATATTAAATTATTGGGAAATTCATAAAGAAGACAGAAGATACAGTGTCATTAGTTTGATAAAAGTACCCAAGGCTGTCTTTTACATTGTTGAGTGATGCAACAGAAGAAGTGAATCAAATAAGAAAAAGAATGAGTTTATCTGGAGGGATAAACTCAAGAGGGAGAGGTAAGACCTGATATTTTGGGGTTGCAGAGGAGCTAAAGAAACTAATTACCCAGAAATTTTTTGTCAGGCAAGGATGTTAGAAAGTGCTGAAAGGAGTCACAACCACCATTTATGAAACAAATATTTAATCTGCTACTTCTACCCAAATTTTTTATCTTCAGGACTTCCAGGCTATCATGTTAGCTGAATGCAGCAAGATAAGATAAATATAAAATTTTTGTCCTCTGAATTTCATAGAATTGAAGTATATTGCCTTCCTCTTCTATTAATTAAACTATAAGTGTAAAATGATATTTCTTCCTTTATACAAATAAATATAATGCAATATTAATATAAAAGACATTATTTACTTTATCATCTTAACATCATTCTTTAACTGGAATTCTGTATCAACTGCAGCCATGAAAAATAATAGCTTTTGAGCTTGGTCATGTAGTTGTTGAAACACTTGTAAGTCAAAAAGCACTGTAAAAAAATGATGCATGACAAAGTGTGAGAATGGAAAAATCTCATTGTCACATTAATTATCTATTGACAGATGATATACAGTAGGTGATGCAATGGCTTTGGGTGTTCTTGTCTTTATTACCTCTTGAGGGAAAAGTTCAGATCGTGAAATGAGTTTAGTGAGCTTGAGTGGACATTTGTACTCATCACAAAACAACCTCATAATTCAGCGTGATGTAACAAAATTGGAGAGCTCAAATAGAAGAGACTTAGAACCAGGAGCATCAGGGAGTGATAAATCAGGCTAGAGGTGCAGGGCAATGCTGCTTGGGGTGACTTTCACAGCATCTGTGAGACAGTGCCATCCCCATTACAAATCATTTTGCTTAGGCAGACATCCTAAGCAGCTCTACAGACTTGAAGTAACAGATCAAGCTAGAAACAATCCTAAAAAAGTGGCTGTGCAAAACTGCTCTAAGACTCTACTCTGTTCAATCATTGTTCAACTTTATGAAATCAGACATTTTCATACTGTATTAAAGTCATATCCTGTATTTTTGCCTTTTGTCTGCTAATTTTCAGGATTTTTTTCAGTCATAAATACTGAGCGGTGTGCATCATGCACACTTGTATAAATAGAGTCATAGAATCAGAATCACACAGGTTGGTTTGGGTTGGAAAGGGCTTTACAGTTCATCTAATTCCACCTCTTCTTGCCATGGGCATCTTCTAGGCATGTGGCATCCCCAGCTTCCTCACCTCTCTGATAATTTTCTTCCTTATATCAAATCTAAATGTCTCCTTTTCCAGTTCGGAGACAATACTCTTTGTCCTATCACTACAAACCCTTGCACAAAGTCCTTCCACAACTTTCCTTTAGGCCTCTTTAGGTAGTGGAAGGCTGCTTTTAAGGTGTTCTCAGAACCTTTTCTTTCCAACGCTGAATAACCCCAACTCTCTCAGTCTGTCTCATAGGAGAGGTGCTCCAGCCTTCTGATGCTGTGGCCTCCTCTGGACTTGCCCCAACAGCTCAATGCCCTTCTTATGTTGGGAGCTTCAGAGCTGAATGCAGCACTGCAGGTGGGTCTCACCACAGCAGAATAGAGAGGCAGAATTACCTTCCTTGACCTGCTGGCCATACTGCTTTTGATGCAGCTGGTATTCTGGGCTGCAAGTGGACACTGTTGGATGAAGTTTCTCTTCAGGACCCATGGATATACCTCACCAGGGTCCATTCATTTGTGCTTTTTCAGGTTCCTTACGTCTTGAATCTGATCTGCTACAGTGGATGTTTCCTCATTCTCCCAGTCCCTGCCTTTGCCTTCTGTGACTTGGACAGTGTGGCTGGAGCACTTGCTGGTGAAGACTGAAACAAAAATATTGAGTACATCATCCTCTTTCCTGTACCAGGTAACCAGATCCTCCATTTCCTTCCAGAGAAGGTCCACATTTTTCCTAGTCTTCCATTTACTGTAGATGCACCTTGAGAAGTCTTTTTTTTTTTCTCACTTTAATTCTAATCCGTAAACCTCATTCATCACAAGTCAGAGCTCCATTAACTCCAGTTCATCATTGACATTGAGGGGGATAGCTTTTCCTTTTCTCTCCTGCCTGTCCTTCCTAAAGTGCTTGTATCCTTCCATTACAATAGTCCAGTCATAGGAGCCGTCCACCATATCTCCGTGATGCCAGTGAGATCATTATCCTGCAGACATGCACGTCTTTGATTCCTGTTGTTTATTCCCCATGCTATGTGCATTTGCATAGAGGCATTGAAGGTGGGCCCCAAGTGAAGTCAACTTACTTGCTGAAGTGCTTGGACTCTCTTTGTGCAGCTCTTCAGGTTCTCTCTTGCTGATCTGTGATCCTTTCCAGGCCTGGGCATCTACTGCTGGCACTGGCTTCAAACTGGAAGGAATGGGATGGATTGAGGTTCCCTTCCACTGGCAACTTCAGTTTAAAGCCTTGTTCATCAGCTTGATGAGTCTACAACCAAAGAGGTTCTTCCCCTTCTCTGACAGATGGACTACGCCAGCCCTCAGGAGACCAGGTTTCTCAAAACAAGTAACATGATCTAAGTATCCAAACCCCTGACTGTGGCATCAGTCCTGTAACTGATTAGCTAGATTTGACTGTTTCAAATCCCTTTCCTTTGATTGGAGGACAGATGAAAAAACTACCCTTACTGAAGAATTTCTTACTGTTGCTCCCAGGACTCTGTAATTGTTCTTGATATTCCTTAGGGTGCTCCTGGCTTTATCGCTTATGCCCATATGAAACAACAACAATGGATAATGGTAAGTGGGCTGTAGGATGTCAGTAGTCTCTCAGTGACATTCCTGATACAAGACTCTATTAAGTAGCACATCTCTCTAAAACAGAGCATCAAGTTGGTAAATGGGTGCCTCTGTACCTCTTATAGGAGAGTTGTCTATTACCTCTGAGAAGAGAGTCCCTGAGGGAAAGGTTTAACAATGGCTGACTACTCAAAGAATACTCAATTAAACTACATCAACATAATTGTCTATGTTGTAAATCCATCTTTCAATTACTAGTACAAATTCAGGCAAAGATTAGTACATTCCTGTAGCTATTAACTTTATGTGATTTGTATTAAATGATCGTCCTCAGTTTAACTTTGAAAATGAACATCATTTTCTCCATAAGACCTTCTGAGGCAATTGTAGCAGGTACCTTTGTTTACTGTCTGTACCAGAAGCTGAATTAGCAGCTATTTTGCCTATCACAATATTAAGATTTGGTCCTCATAGAGCAACATTGAATTTGGGAGAAGACATTAACACAGTTATAGAGCATAAATCATCACTAAGAGACACTAAACTCTGAAGAGGCTTATCTTTTGTATGTTGCCTATTTTTTTCCTATCTGTCACGATACAGGAAAAGTTCAAAAATCTAAGACTAAGAATGAGAGTCATATAGAAATTATACATATTTTTGTTTATAGATTTTTTTAATACATTCTATGTGTATATATAGGATATAATATATAGTGGACAAAATGAGGACAATTCCTTTTTTTCATTCTAGCTGTGTATTCTTACAATTCAGTCTCAAAATACATATTTTTTGTGTATGTAAAGGAACAATTTTCAATCATTTGTAAAAATACCAGACCATTAATATAGCTCATGAATTGTCAATCTGAGAGGTTTCTGTGCTTAAGTCCTAAGGTCTGTATGCAAAACCCATGAAAAATGAAAACTTAAAAACTTACTGAAAAATTCCACTTTGGCAGAGCTTTCCCCAGATTACTTCTCAACTAGATATAACGTGTGATCTGCCATAACTGGAAAGAAGGGTAATTAACTGCCATACATTATGTATTTGTGAGACACCATGGATACATTTGCTAAGTGATATTATTTTATTTATTATCTACCTTTAATTATAATTCTGGAGGAAAGTGAATTATGGTCCAATTGCAACACAGTCTGGAAGTAGAGTAAGTTATAGATTCCACCTTCATGGGACTGTAAGCAACACAGAAAAATAAAGTGGTAATTTCATTCTTCCATTCCTCCAGACATGATTAAATGAGAGACTAGTCAGCAATGGAAAAGTCTTTAGACACAGAGATGCTGTTTTTTTAATTCTGACAGTCAAGTTTGACAGCTAAATACAATCTTCTGTGGTGGAATCATAATGATTAATTAGGTAAAGCAGCTGCACTCAGCCTCTAGTGCAGTTATGATTTATGTTAACCTCATTGACTATAACCTCCATCAGCTCTGCTCAATTAACTGCAGTTAAACATTATAGATTATTGAGGAATTGGGTGATGGTAAATCAGAATGGCTTTCCCAATTTAAAAATAAAGGATGGTAGATGTTTCAGAGACAAGATTTAATGCCAAGCATTTACAGCACCATTCTCTGCCATAGATACTGGGTGGAGAAATTGTTAAAGAGGAAGTTTATCATATCTGAATTTAGCCATCAAAAAATTAGGCTTGTAGACTAACCTGCTTTTTATGGAGTTAGATATAGTTACTGGAAATAGGCTGTCATTTGAGAAGGTGATGCATCCTATGCTAAGCATTCAAGCCAGATGCGACAAATCCTTAACCAGAGGAACCTCTTCCTCCTTATTAAAAGGTGACTCTGAACGACTACATATCATGTTCAAGTTTTATACAATCAAAGTGGAGTGAGATAAATGGATAAATACAGACCTTTCTGCCTAATACCTATTCAGGTGCCAGAAATTGCTCATGGAAGATGTAGCAGAGAATCTTTGGAGAGTATGAGTCCTGTTCCTGAAGAGACTAACTTAATATGAGACATATTTCAAAATGTGTCACGTAGGTGTTGATTGCGAAGACACTCAGAACCCAGAGGTTTCATAGGTTTGGCACATCTGAAATATGACAGTGTAATCTGTGTCTGTACTAGTAATTTGAACATTCCCAAGGAGGCACCTAAATGCATCTAATCTATGAAATTGTTAACATGATCCCTACCTTGGTTTCAGACCACAACAAGCTAACACTTTTGTAAACAGTTGCTGAGCAGAGTGCAGAACATAACATAGTCCAGGGACCACTTCCAACAGTAGATTTTGTGTGGTAACCCTGCTGTGAAGGCTAAGAGAGTTTAACAGTGTGGAAAGGTGTTGCTCCATGCCAGATGACCTTAATGGGTGAGAGAGAGAATGGATATGTTTAAAACATCAATCAATTTAACACCTGGTCTTAAGCTAGATCTATGCCCTCTTCTGCAATCTTTTTTATATTGCAAATTGACTTGAAGTAATGTACCTTTAAAACTAGAGATCCAAGCCACTGTTGATATATGTCTCTCAACTGGATGGGTGAAAATGATTTTATAATCAATAAAAAAAGGCTCTCAGTCAACTCAAAGTTTAGATATCTGACTGAAAAAGTCCAATGAGCAGCCCTCAGAGTTTCTCAGGATAGTAATTTCTCTGGTCTCTTAACACATGGAACATCTTCATTCCCCTTTATGCAGCATGCAATATTGGAACAGTCACAGATGTTTCCCCTTGTTATTAATTGTCTCATAGCTGCCATCTGTTCAGCACAGCCTCCTGTTGTCTCTCCAAAATAACTTTGCTCACAAAATCTTTGGACAAGCACATCTCTCTGCCTCTAAGAAGCTTGACCTAAAATCTCTGTGGCAATATAGGTAAAATAATACCAATAATTACAGCAGTTTAATGATTAACCATAACCAGTTATCACTCCAGGACAGACACAAATGACACTGACTACTAGTATGGTTAAATGGAAAACACAGTCTTTATTTTTGACAAAATATAGTCAATGAAACTATATTCTACTTCATGCCAGCTTTAAAAAGGAATATTTAAAAGACTTGTCAATCTGATAGATCAAATTCTCTTGGATGGTCAAGAACTGTGAAAGATAGTGATTGATCTGATGCATTTCTCTAGGAAGTGAAAGGCTGGATGCTACATCAGATATGTTATTACATGCTGGGGCAGAGCTGTAATGCTCTAGGAAGGACTCTGGGAAGCATCAGCAGACAGTGCCTTTGTGTGCTCCTCGGTGGATGCAGGAGTGTTGCTAACTGACACAGGTTGACCAGAGTGGTGGGAGATGTTTAATTTCTGGAAATATTCAAGATTAGGTTGGACAGGGCTCTGAGCAATCTGAAGATGTCCCTGCTCATCACATGGGAGATAGAATAGAAGACCTTTAAAGGTCTTTTCCAACTGAAATTATTCTGATTCTAATGCACTGCATGTCTGTAGGACATCGCATCTCTGCTAGCCAGTCGTGGTGAGTAATGTGCAGAGTCAGAGCAACAGCCCTGCAGCCCCTGGACAGCTGGTGTGTGACTTGTGCTAAGCTTGTCAATCCTTCCTGCTAAATGGAAGGAACACAATGAAGAATAGGGCTGTACAGGGTCAAAAACAGGAGCCTCCAGGGTTCCCTTTGGGCCAGGTTCATACACAGACATTCAGACACAGACACAGGCATGCAGGCTGAGCACAGTCTAACCCTAATCCTACATGTGAATGCAAAGCTGAAGGTCAAATCCTAAAGTCCTTAAAGTCAAAGTGTCCTAAAGTCAAAGTGTCCATTGAAATCATTGTTATTCATTCCTGGGATGGTGAAATGATCCATGCATATAGAGAGGAAGCAATAAGTGCATCTATGTCCTAGAGCTGGTGGAAGCTGGTTCGGTCTGTATTTGAAGACCAGCCAGGGTGAAAAAACAGACTATTTCCTCCACTCATATTTGCAGAGAAAAGATAAGAGGATATGCTAAGTGACTTTATCTATGATACAGAGGAACCACAGGGCAACCATGAATTGAGCCTTCAATGAGCTACTTCTGCATGAGGACTGAAGGGAAGGAACTCCAGGAGCAGGTCTGGAAGATGCTGTGTCAATGCTGCCTTTTTGAACTGTTACAGGATAATGTGGTCAGCTCCTCTTGGAGGGGTTCATGGGTAATTTCCTCAGGTTGTACTTTCCTTTTTTTTCTTCAGGGATCCCTTCAGTTTCTGCCACAGACTATCCTTCCTCTTCATCTTCTTCTCTACCATTGTCTGTGAAGACTCTTTCCTTCGGATTTCCCTCACAAGTCTATGAAAGACATCATCAATATAGAAGCGGAGGGCAGCTGATGTCTCAAAAAAGGAGCAGGAGTATTCTCTGGCTAAGCTCATTCCTTCTTCAGTTGATACCTACAAGCAAAAGAAAAGTCCCTAAATATTATCTGATGTACAGACCACAAACCAATGTGAGAACATTACAGTACACATAGTCTTGACTTTTTGGATACTGATAATCACTGACTTTTAATTTTACAGGTGAATATTCTAGCAGATAACATTCAAGACTGAAAAAAATTAGACTGAATCCAGAGCCTATTGGCAATATTCATGTGCTCAGGTATATAATTTTCCTAATTTTGATGCACCAGCGTTTCCATGCCTTTCCTCTCTTTAGTGAAGTAATCCTGTAGTTCAATAGTGCTGGTACCTTTATTCCACAGACTGGAACAGATGGCTAGAAACACATACATAGAACTAAGGTCCTAGAAAATCCCTGTTCAGCATTAACCTAATCCTGGAGGCAACTTGACTTTTTAAGCACATCAGCTTTCATATCTCAAGATTTCTCAGTCACATTAATTTCTGGACACACTTTTATATGTTTTGCTCTTGCAGGCTTGTAATCCTATCACTTAGCTCATGTCTAAGATGTACAAAGATCCAAAAATTATTTGTTTTTCAGCTCATATTCCTTAAGTGGCCTCATGCACTTACTATTCTCAGAAAACATGAAGGAAATGTGTTTTTTCAATTTGGGGAACTCTAAGGGGAGTAATCATGATGAATCTAAAGGGACCAAAGATAGATCTCTTTTAGTTTGTCCAAACTTTGAAGCAGAGATCTTATTCCTAAAATTTCCATATTGGCTACCTCTTGGCATTTTGCTTGCTGTCCTGCTAATTGGAAGGATGCTCAGCATACTGATTAATGCATGGTTTAAATAGATCTTAAATGCTTATCATAAAAAATACCACTGCCTACTATATTTTGCAATTTGAGAGCTCATACAGCAACATGTAGCAAGTGTGCAGCAAATCAGACTGTTAAAGTCTTCGTTGCTATTGTCTACCATGGGACCATTCTTGGAGTTTTTTTCTCATTTCTACCTTCATGCATGCAAAGCGTCACTTATGTTTCTTAGAGAAATAAACGTTAACTTCAGGATCAAGTTCTGACATCACCTCACTGCATTTTTTTTTTCTGTCTATAAAGCTGGACACAGTAATGACTCAGATTTGGGATAAAACAGAAAATCAGTTCACTCCATCCTGGAGGATCCTATATCTGCATAACTGTAGTGGTTTTGCCTGGGCCAGGTTTTATTGTAGCAGGGCGGGGTTCCGGGGTGGCTTCTTTAAGAAAAGAATTTCCAGAAGCTTCCCCTGTAGCTCCTAGGGTTAGGGCCAGTCAATTCTAAGCTGGGCTCTGCACCTGACCCAGGTCTGGCCAATTGGTGATGGAGGTAATGCCTCTGTGAATAATGTATTTGAGAAAGTGAAGAAGTTGCACAGATGCAAAACTGTAGCAGGAACAGGGCATGAGATCTCTGCAGACAAGAAGGTCAGTAGACAAGGAGGTGGAGGGAGGTGCTTAGACATTGAAAGAAGGCTCCTCTGTAATATGTGATGAGGACCATGATGAGGCAGCTGTGCCCCTGGGAAGACCACTGGGAAGCACAGACCCACTCACAGTCTGTGCAGGAGCCCACGCTGGAGTGGGTGGATGCCTGAAGGAGGCTGTGACTCCATGGGAAGATCACCCTGGAGCAAGCTCCTGGCAGGACCTGGGAGCCCGTGGGGGAGGAGTCCAGAACAGAGCAGGGTTTTTTTCAGGGCTTGTGATGCTGTGAGGGCCTGGAGCAGCCTGTTCCTGAAGGATTGTTCTCCCTGTGGGTGACCCACACTGGGGCAGGTTGTGAGGTGCTACTCCCATGGGAGGCCCCATGCTGGAGAAGTTTGTGAGGAGCTGCAGCAAATGGAAAAGACTCACAGTGAAGAAGTTGGTGAGAGACTGTATCCTGTGGGTGGGAACCCACATAGCAGTGGGAAGTATGAGGAGGCCTCCCCCTGAGAAGCAGCAGCAGCAAAGTCCAACTGTAATGAACTGACAGTAGCCCTCATCCCCCATCCCCTGTGC
>WBNH01010056.1:0-76433 GCA_013401255.1 Urocolius indicus
GATCATTAAAGGAGAAATTACCAAGACAAAGTGGAAAATGTGTTTATAAAGGTCTGATCTGGATATAGGTCTTTTTCAAGGTACTGGATTGAAAATTGAATCATTTTGAGTAACTCTCATATCTCAGGTACAGATCACAGTGAAATGTTAAGACTTGTTTGTTCCTGAATCTGATCATGACAGGGTTTTATTCCACTTATTTTCCTTGTGTAGGCAAAACCTCACATGC
Source organism: Urocolius indicus (assembly GCA_013401255.1). Classification (NCBI taxonomy): domain Eukaryota; kingdom Metazoa; phylum Chordata; class Aves; order Coliiformes; family Coliidae; genus Urocolius; species Urocolius indicus. The sequence continues at coordinate 230 of WBNH01010056.1, forward strand.
CCAAATCAGCTTTCTATTTGTTTAATCTGGCTCACTGCCTCAGTTCAGACTGCTTGGGGCACAGCTGGGAACAAACTGTATAAAGGACAGATCAGTTACCATGGCTAGAATGACACTGCAATTAATTTCATATATATTACACATGTACCATGATAACAACATAGAAGACATCCTCAACAGACTCTCTAAGGTCAATATCTACTATGATTCAGATAATAAAAGAAGATATTAATTATAGGCACTCTCATGAAGTGCTATTGCTTCTCCCAGATCAACTTATGTTTTGAAACTTGCCACACAGGAAAACACTAGAAGTTAAACTTTGCTTCCTCCTGCCCTCCAACGTGGACTTCGTATTATAGGCAAGATATTTATCTGGAAAGCAGTTATACAGTTTGAACTGAGATAAAGTTAACTTTCTTCATTAATAGCTCATACGGTGCTGTTGGGATTTGTGACAAAACCAGTAACACACTGATATTTTAGCTATTGCTATGTTACTACAATTTCCAGTGTGTGCTGTTCTAATCCAGACATAGGAAAGGATCCATATGCTTTAAACTGTAATATCGCTTTATGTAGCTGTAGCTACCAATCTGAAATCAGCAATGTACAACATTCCAGGTGAGACATGGTTTTTCAGTGGAAAGAAAACTAGTAGTAGCATTTGTAGATATGAACTTTTCTCAATTAAAAGCCAGAGAAAAATGATACCTATGCAAAATATAAGGTAAAAAGTACATTAAAATGGAGAGTTTCAGCTGATGCATACAAATGATATAACATGTCTTTCAGTGAACAGTACAACAGACTTATTTCAAGGAGATCAATAATATAATCAAGTCAAAATTTCATCTAAAAAAAGGGAATACTGCACATACCATATTCATTATAGTGAGGATATAGGATTCCACGTGGTCACTTCCGTGATATTCAACCATCTTACTGTCTGCAACCACAAGTGTCTCCACCCATCGCTCCTTGCTCACAGAGCGCCGAGAAACCTTTCTGACTGCCATATGGTTTTGTTCCCATCTCTCCCTTTGATGCTGCTGTTGTTTGAAAAAGCTGTGGGTATCTGGAAGAGTAAGAAGCAACACTGACTTGAAAATCTGACTTGACGAAAGCCTGGTTTGAAGCCTATGGCTGTTACACTTGCAGACAGAATGGCAGCATTGCAAAATTGCAGGGTGATACAGGTCAGAAGAGACTTCTGGCTGCCATCTACTTGACTCACAGCAGAGCCAGCTCCAAAGTGGCACCAACTTGCTCAGGACTCTGTCCAGTAAATTTCTGACTACCACATTAGATGGATTACACGTGCATCCAAAAGTCATCCCTAGTCAGACACCAGGGTTTAAGGGGAGAGACAGAGCCAAGCTAAAAGAACTGAACTGGAGATGCAATTTTCAAGAAACTTCTACTAACACCATCAGTTCATTAGGGACACACTTTCCCTACAGGCAGCTCCTATCTCCAGCATGATGTCAGGCTAAGCCCCCTGCCATGGCATATCCTGGAATGGTTTGTGGATGGAAAATATTCTTGCAGTGTGGGGACACCTCACCAGCAGGTGTCATCTGAGAACCGTCTAGGTGGGCAGCCAAAAGGGCTTAACACTATTTCCACCTTTCAGGAAAAGTCTTTCTTCTGCAGAGTTGATAGCAACCTTGCACTGCACTCAGTGGGACTAATTACTCTCCACTCATTCTGGTTTTGAACACCAGCTGACTGTGTTACCTGGGAAATACCAAGGATGTAAACATCTCAGGGGTGACTTTTGGCGTGAAAAAGAAATGAGAGATGCCAGTTTGATAGCAACGCGTGGCATATTTCCAACCCAGAAGTGCTGGGATTTCCAAAGTCCTAGGAAAGATCAGGAGCACTTGTTGCTATTACAGACATTGTAGCAGTCCTTTGGCATGGAATTCTTTGGCATTCTCTTAATGGAAGAGAATGTCTCTATTCCATAATGTGCACATTCACAAAAAGATGGTTCTTGCCCTTAAATGCTTACAGTCTTTCCTGCATTACCCTCACTGCTGTGTGGCACTGGACGTTCAGCATTACCTCTACCTTCAAAAACTACGAAGTGTTGAGAACAGCTATCCAGACCACCCACCTTCTCCTGAAGAATGGATGACCTGGAAGCTGGGTCCTAAATCTCATATTCATACCAGCACAAGATCACACCTTCGCATTTCCTTTGTGATTACTAACCCGAATCACTTGTCAGTGTCATTCCGTGCATCAACATAAACACATTCTGTCCTGTAGGCATGTCAACAGGTTTTAAAAGTTGGTCTATAAAGAAACTTGCCTTCTCACCAAGCCAAAGGACTTGAAGAAAGTCATACATTTTTCTGTCTTGAAGAATGAGCTTCATGGAAAAACAGGTTCTTGTCTACATCGAATAACATAATTTGTGAATAAATACAAAGAAAACAAAGTGAGTGGCTTATTTGGCTTTCTTCGTTTCTGGGAGTTCTGCTTTAATAGAAGGGAAATGGACTATCACTGTTATAAACTTCTATCCTAACCCTAGAAGCCCAGGCTGCAGCATCACGCCTGCTGCCTCTCTCAATCTTTGCTCAGCTGTAGCAACAGTCACCTCTAAAAGGAGCCATTTATGAGTTGCATTCATTAATCTCTTTTCTACACTTGTATGGTTTTCAGCATCCTTTTTTCCATGATGCACAGTAGTCAGTATCTACATTTTTAAGTGGTTTGTGCTGAGAAAAGCCTACCTCACAGTTATTTGAACAAAACAATTCTGTTCAGACTGCTGGTTAAGTGATTTGTTTATGGCCAAATAAACCATCACACCAGCTGTCAGGCTTTGTATTCACATGCAGCAAAGAGTTTATTGTCCGGATAGGTGATAGCACTAGAGATAAAAATGTTTAAAGCCATATAAACTTAACAGTGAACAACCATTAGGGAAAAGTTCTTGTTAAGCATGAGGCTATGTACCAGGAAAATCTCAGAAGACATTCTAGTCGTAGAAATTAATGCCAGCTAGCAAAGAGCAAAGAGGATTCTGCAGACAAGACTCTTTCCTTTTATTAGAAAATCTGATTCAGCCTAACAAGTCACACATTAAATTACAGACAGGACCCTTACCTCTCAGCTGTTAGGAAAGAAAGTTAACTGTGAATCTCAACTATATATGAAACACTAGTATTGTACAAACTTCCTCAGTATAGGTTAAAGCTGCATGGACTCTGTGTAGTAAGGAACAGTCACATTCTCTCTTTTAACAAATCAATTTCACTTTTCATTAGGTGACCAAAGAATTTTAAAGTTGTCAATCTCTATTAAGAGCATTCTAATCTTTAAGAAGTATTATAGTCTCACTACAATAAACATTTAAGTTCCTCTTCACTTCGAACAACTCATTCACTCAAAATGTTTCTAGATTATGGGTTTTTGTCGACTTCTTCTTTTTTTCTTCCTGAAAACTCCCTTAAAGAGCAGACACGTCTCAAAGTGCTAAATGTACACAGCCATCTTTCAACATCTTTGGAGATATACACACAGCTTTACAAAGAAGGTGGAAAACCATCATAGAATCATAGAATGCTCTGGAAACTCACAGATTAGGATCAAGCACCCTATGACTTAAGGCTGTCAGACACAACATGGTACTACTGATTTATGTTTTCAATTTCTACCCTCACCTCCTTTCTCTTTGCAAAAGAGCTCTTTCATTTTTACCACTTTATATTATTCACAGTCAAAATGCTGCATTTTCAGACAGGAGGTATGAATGATGCCAGGGATGCCAGACTAATAAATCCCACATTGTTCAGAACTTGCTACATTATGATTTTTCCTATAACTTTCACTTTGTCTTTGCTCTAAGATGTGCCTTTAGTTTAAGTAGTAACAAAAAGACTATAGTTCTGGAGTAAGTTCATCAAGAAGTCAACAAACTCTGTTGAAACAGAGTATTTTACAAGGGTAGATGGACAAACATATGAAATCAGCATTAATAACATTAACTTAGCATTCAGATATGTAAATGAGCCTAACCATAGACTAAATGAAGGAAAGGATGAGGAATAAGTCAATAAGAATTAAAAGGATAGTAAGGCAGAAGAAAGAAACAGAGTTTTCCGAAATTAAACCTGCTGTGGGCTACATGTGGCAAAGGACTTGGTATTTTCCAGACAGTGCACTAGTCACCACAGTATTAGTTAAAGAAGGTGGGACCCTCTCCTCTTTCACTTCTGAAGAAGGAGAGCAATGCTAATAGCAGATTTATTGCAAGAACTATTTACAAAACTCCAGCAAGTCCCTTTCCCTATTTTATCTCTATTGAAATAAATAAGGCAGCTATCTAGAAAAGCTCAGTGAAACCAAATACACTAGAGATTTTATACAGAGAGTACCTTCTCATACGTACAACCACGGTTACAAATACCCATCACAAAACTAAGCCTGCATGCTATCAGTGTGAGAGTTTACATGCTTTTTGGAAAAAAACATTGTAAAACAAGGAAGCAAAGACATGAATTTAAAACAGAACAGGTAGCAGAACCAGTTCTTTTTATAAGCATTTCTGAAAGCGGCTACACTAGATCTCACAAATGCTTTCTGAGTGTGAAGCAGTGTTCACACAGGAAACTATGACAGCTATTTAATTACATACTTCCACATGCTGACAACCCCCAAGTCCCAACAAAAACAATCACAGACAAAGAAAGCTTAAAACTTTGCAAGCTTTATTTAACATTAACATGCTTGCTGTCAAAAACATTCAGTATCAAAGAGCGCAGCTACACCACCTTAGCGCAGAGGAAGGCTAAATTTGGACCTGTGTTGACTGATGCACTTAATCAGATACTGCTGCTGAGTGTGTCTGCCACTCATTACCACTTATGCTGGAAGGATGGAATGATAAATGTTCTGGGCCACTGGCATCAGGAGGTACACAAGAGAATAATGTTGTGGGAAACAGCTATGTCTAGAACTGACTACATTTTGCAACCACTTTCCTTCTGCCTGGATGCTCTTTTCTTTTTTTTTTCCCCCAGGGATTAAACCCAAGTCAATAAGGGACAATAAAAAATTACAGATGCAAAGATACTGTTCTAGGAGTATGCCACTCTATCTCACTTGAACTTTCCATGCTTATTCACTTATTCACCAGCCACTAGCTGGTACCTCTTATTTCAGTGAAAACATTCATATGATAAATTAGAAGAACAAAGTGACTTTTCTATGAATCAGTCTAGCATTTTGTAAAATGGCATCTGAAAACAAAGTTGCAGTATAATTTTATTTTTATTTGCTGAAAATCAACTATCTTCTAAAGCAGAATACTTCCCACTGTAAAACAAATGTGCAGATTAAAAATTTCCAACAAATTATGTCTGGCTGGGAAAACCACAACAATGTCTCAGTGTCTCTTACCAAATAATGTAGTAACTGTTGACCTAAGAATGACAATGAAAGGCAATTTTGAGAAGCAATTATGATGCAAAGGAAAATTTAAACATAGGAACTTTATTATTGATTTGTCTTCTTATTACATACTTACATGAAAATTCGTTTTCACAAAATTAATGCAAAGAACTGAAAGTTACATCTTGAAGTACTTGCCTATGCATTTTCAGAGTTGAGCTGCTTTCCAGAAAGGTTAATCAAGTATTATCCAGAAGGTCTTGAATCAGACTCAAAAAATTTCTATTACATCCCATAAATTTTATTCACACATTAATGAAGAAAATCCAAACTGGTTATATGTTTGTTATTAAAAGTCACCAACCTGCTTAAGTCAGGAGTAAGGCTAAAGGACTACAATGATTTCATTCACCACAAGAAAGACACTGAGGTGCTAGAGGGTGTCCAAAGAAGAGGGATGAAGCTCATGAAGGGTCTGGAGCACCAGTCTGATGAGGAGCAACTGAGAGAACTAGGGCCTAAAGAAAAATACGTTGAGAGCTCTCTACAGCTACCTGAAAAGAGGTTGTAGAGAGATGGGGGTTGGTCTCTTCTCCCAAGTAACAAGCGGCAGGGTGAGAGGAAATGGTCTCAAGTTGCACCAGGGGAGGTTTAGATTGCATATTATTAACTCTTTCTTCACTGGCAGGGTTGTTAAGCACTGGGAGAGCTGCCCAGGGAAGTGGTGGAGTCATCATTCCTGAAGGTATTTAAAAAATGTGTAGACATGTTGGACTAGATGATCTCTAAAGGTCTCTTCCGACTCTACCATTCTATGATTCTATGTTGCACTAAGGGACATAGTTTAGTGATGGGCTTGAAAGTTTTAGGGTAATGGTTGGACTTATGGTCTTAAAGGGTCTTTTCCAATCGAAATAATTCTATGATTCTATTCCCTAAGTTTGCATGCTACAGAATTCAGCACTGAAAGAAAGCAATAAAACTCTGGAAAGACTCCTGAACACATGGACAAGAAGATGGTTAAGAATCTGCAAGATCCAGAAATTGGCAGCACAGGTCTCTACAGCGCCAATTAGTTCTTCAAAGTTACTTCAGTGATTTCTACAATGGTCACTCATTCCAGGTTGTCATAATGACAAGCTTCAACAATTGGTGACAACATAGGAATGGTAGACAGAATATAAATGCAAGGAAATGTGATAGCAAAAAAGCATAATAATGATGAAAAAGGCAAAGAACAAGAAAGGACTTGTAAGAGTTATCATTCCAAGGATCTGAGCAGTGTGCATGACTTAGACATAATTTTTCATAGAATCACAAAATGGTAGGAGTTGGAAGGGACCTTTCGATGTCACCTAGTCCAACCCCCCTGCAGAAGCAGGGCCACCTAGATGAGGTCACAGGTTTGCTCCTTGCATGTGATTGGGATGTTTCAAGCTGTATAGACTGCAACCAGCCCCTACACAGAGTTGAGAGGCAACTGAAAGATGCCTCCACCTCCTGGGCTTTAATAAGCTTGTGGACTCCGCAAAAGGCTCAGTGCTGTACCACAGTGACTGAGGAGAGCCATTCCTCTTGGGCAAAAGCCATTAAGGCAGCTTATCTATCCACAACCACATATTTAAATTCACAATATTAACTGAACCTAAAACTGGTGAATATTAGTAGTTCTCTCTTCAAGAAACAATGACTGTGAATACTAACATTTGATTCAGAGATTTAAAGTAAACTGGTGCATTTCCTTCTGCAAACAAGAAATTTACTTCAAGAAAGGTTGTGCAGCTGCTCTTTCATGAGACACCAAATTCTATACAGTACACATACCTATTGAAGTCATAAAATGAAGACATATTTTGTTCTGTTCCCCAACAGAACCACAAGCTGAAGCCTCAAAGGAAGCAGATATATCAGCTCTCCTCTTCCAGTCCATAATATGTACTTCCTTCTACAGACAGGGTCTAAGTTTCCTGTGGTTCAACCAGGGATAAACAGCTGCAGAGCAGAAGGGGGCAGTTTCGGATTGCCCTTGAGGGAAAACAAAAAGCTTCTCTTCCCACTTGCAGTCTTGCTCAGCTATCTGCAAACACCTCCAGATTTCCCTGCACCGCCCCAGAGAGGACAGACTGCTGCTCTGTACATCCGAGATGCCCATATTGGCTTTTTCAGTCTTGCAACAAATGGAGAAGGGCTCCCTCCATACAGATACCCTTCACAAAATCCTGCCTGTGCTACCACCATCATCACAAAAACATGTCCAGCATTACTGCACTCCATGTAGAACCAGAAACGTTGGATAGGTTTAAGAGCCTCCTCTGTGTCTTCCAGAGCCGACCTGTGCACCACAGGAGCTCCCCTCTGGGTCATCATTTCCCCTCAGTAAATAGAACAAAACCTGCCACTTGCTTTATCTCCATGCCTGCAAATGATCAGCACAGAGCCAGCTGAGAGCAGTTGCTCCTGCATCCTCTCACGCAGTGACAGGAAGTCAGAGCCAAACACATGCAGGCAGCACACAGCAGCCACAAGATGCCAACACTCCTGCGTTGACCCAATGGACTGGGTAGCTGCAAACAGGTTGCAGCCTCTGGGTGGGCTGCAAACTTGCTTCATCTTCACAAAGAAGCTTCAAAGTTTAAATGAACTGTCTCTCAGCGGCTTGGTTTGCAGCTGTCTGTGAACTTTGCAGCTGCTGAACTACAATGATGACTATTTTACATCACATCACCTACCTGTCCCCTCCTGTGTGGCCTGATCTCTTTACATTCCTCTGTGCCTCTTCTCTTTGTGAAACACAGAACAACTCTGGCTGAATACTCTGCAAGGTACAAGCTCAGCATTGACTCCCATGAGTAAGCCAAGGCACCCTGAACCCTTCATGACATTTTTAGGGCCAACTCACTCTCAGATGTCAACACGCTTTGCTTTGCTGCTTCTGCTCTCTTTGGACATGTTCTGGGTCAAAGACAGTTCAGCTCAGCTCCAGAAGCTCCAGATAGCTCTAACAGTCAAAACCAGCAAGCAAAAGAGTTGCGCCTGTCAGATCTTCTTCAACCTTGTAAATTACTCATACTTTCCTGGCTAGAAAGTTTAATCATGGGAAGATTTTTCATCTGAGAGAAGTATTAACTTTGCTTTGCAAGTACAGATTTATCAGCACTTTGTGACATGAGTGTTATAAAAACACAGGAATTCGGAATACGACTTCAGGTCAAAAGCTCTAGCTGAAATCTGCCACATCCTACGTGGAACGATTCACATGAAACTACACACTAAGACAGGCCCCACTTTTCTATACATGGCTTACTGAGGACAGAACAGACTCCAAAAACATTTACGGCCCAAAACAGGTCATCTAAGTTGTGTCAAAACTACTTAGGTCACCAACAGCTATGACCTATTTCATCTTTCCAAACTGTCCCCAAGACCATAGCATGTATCCTCCCTGCTTCAGACGCTCACTATCTCCACGTAAGACTCTACAGGAAACTGAACAGCCACAGAGTAGTTGCTGTGGGGCAGTAAAAGCTTGCTAACATGAGGAGGGCTCACAGTCTAAACAGGCTCTGTAAAGAAACAGAAATTTAATATTTCATAATATCTGACTGTCTCTAGCTTCTAAATCACTTGTATGTTAAAACCACTGAGCAAATTTGCTCTTCATTATCTCCATTCACTTCTGGAAGTCAATGGCAGAGTTTTTTTTCACTTGGGCAGTATTACCAGTACAGCGAGCCTCCACTTTACAGATACTCATCTCACTGTTTTCAACACATAGAGACTATTTTTTACAGAACCTTAAAATATATTCTATTTCATTCTCTCTACAATTCTAGTATTTGCTTCATTCACTCCCAAACAAAAAGAAAACAAAACCTGTTTCTGTGGTAACAGATGGACAAAAATCTGGCAAAAGCTTAAACCTAGCAGTGGCATCCAGTATAGGTCATATTTGTTATTTCACTATTAACTATTAAAGTTGACCCCCTTAAATTACAGACTGAAGTGCTCTGCAGCATGGTTCCTGTCCAGTGATGATCCATGAGGTATATACAAGACAGATAAAGGCGGTAACATTTCTGCATGTGAGCAAGATATCAAAAGAGAAGACAGAAATTGCTCAAGGTTTAGGCTATTTTTACCTACATGTAAGTGAAAAATGTATAAAATACGCATTTATTTCTCACACAAACCAACAGATCCTTCAACTAAAAGAACTCTCAGAAACACTATTCTGTAGAAGCAACTACAGCATTTTTGATTTGCTATAAGTCAGCATGGATATTCTTTGTACACCACAGATATTTAATGGTAATTCTGAAGTTTCATGGAGCAAAACCACACTCCATTCTCTCAAGTCCTCTCCTTCTGTAGTTTCCTGGGTTGTCCTTCCTGACCTTTTTGCAGACTGGAGTGACACTGGCCTTTCTCCAGTCCTCAGGCACCTCACCTGTCATCCATGATTGTTCAAAAATGATGGAGAGAGGCTTAGCAATCACATCAGCCAGCTCCCTCAGCACTCTAGGATGCATCCCATTAGGATCCATCAACTTATGAGCCTTAAGCTTGGCCAACAAGACTTTAACCTCCTCCTCTTCCACCCAGGGCAAGTCCTCTGCTGTCCAGGCCACCCCATTATCCTGGCTGGTCTGGGCTTCCCGAGGGCTGACCTTGGCTGTAAAGACTGAAGCAAAGAAGGCATTCTGTACTCTGGCCTTCTCTGCATCCTTAGTCACCAGGGCACTCTCTGTGTTTAGCAGTGGGCCCACATTGTCCCTCGTCATCCTTCTGCTGCTGATGTACTTGAAAAATGCCCTGTTACTGTCCTTAACTTCCCTGGCTAGGTTTAATTCTAGAAAGGCTCCAGCCTTCCTAGTTGCACCCCTGCATGCCCTGGCAATGTTCCTATACTCTTCCCAAGAGGTCATGCCCTGATTCCACTCTTCATAGATGGCTGCTTTCTGCCTGAGTTGTCTCAGCAGATCCTTGCTCATCCATGGAGGTCTCCTACCTCCTTTTCCTCCTTTCTTGTGCATTGGGACACACTGATCCTGGACTTGGAGGAAGTGGTGCTTGAAGACTGACCAGCTCTCATGGGCACTTCTGTCTTCTAGAATCATATCCCATGAGATCTATCTAAGTAGATCTTTGAAGAGGCCAAAGTGAGCTCGCCTGCAATCCAGGGTCACAGTCCTGCTTTGTGTCCTGCCTCTTCCACACAGTATCTTGAACTCTACCATCTCGTGGTTGCTGCAACTGAGGTTGCCTTCAATCTTAACATCCCCAAACTAGATTATATGTTTCTTTCTACACCTTACCTTAGATTTATTAACGTAGAAAACCAAACCTCACTTTTTTTTTCCAAAACTTACCCAAAAGTATCTTCTATGTCAGCTGTACTGTACATGGTAGCAACATGAGAGGGAATCTTATCATTTTCAAGGATATACAGACATTCCTTTCACCCTTTTGCCCTTTTTCACAGCTAACAGCTAAAAAGCAAGACAGTAACCAGCACTTCCCAAATACTCCAAAACCTTTCTGAAAAACCAGTGTCCTTGGCTGTCAGCAAAGCAAAGATGCATACCCAGGTTACTATTTGTATTAGCTATTTTATGTGTAATTGCCACTCTCAGGAACTCTCCAGTGCTCTCAGTCTACAAACTGTACCTGCTAATTAATTCAGCTAAAGGTAAGTTTACACAAGACAAAACAGAAATTACCACAGCACACTGGACATGGCACAAAAGACATGCTGAGACACAGAAGAATGTAAGTCACAGTGCCACACTCGGTGAATGAATCTGCAGTAAGAAACCCGTATTAGCACAGCCATCTTATCAGTGCTCCCAGCATGCTTCACGCACAGCAGCTTTCGCACTCCCACACAACCACTTCTACACCCGGGATGCTCAGGTCCACCCTCTTCTTTCTGGTGTCAGGCAACAAGTCAGTAACTAATTGAAAGCTCTGGAAGTTCTGTAGGTCTTGAAAGAACATCTGCTTCCACTTCCTTCCCTGTGAGACAGTATAAAACATACTGTGGGGGATCATGTAGGGTGATTTGATTCAGCTGACTTGTGCTTCCAAAATAAAGTGCAATCCAACATCCCCCAGCAAAAAGGTCTTAGCTGACAGTTCCGCTTTATTTCTCCCAGGCTGCCACTGTGCCAGTCCTGGGATAACCAGATCTCTTGGAAATATAGCACTACCACAGCTGTTTCCATGGCAAAACCCAAGCCTACGGGGAAAAAGCATCTCTAACCATTTCATGTACTACCACTGAGTTTTACTACATAAAAGCCTATAAATGAAAAAAGTAGATAGTAATATTCAAAAAACATTTATCTAAACTAACACAGCAAACAAATACATAATGTTGTAACTTTTATAACACAACTACACCTATGGTAATGGACTGCACAAGTCCTGATGCCTTCTAATTTTACAGTTACAGTATTTAAACCTTAACTGCTTTTTTTCTCCTCCCTTCCTTCCTTCCTCTAAAACCATGGAGAAAAAGAAACCATGGGAGCACTTCTCCCAAATATCAATCTAGGCTGCCATGACTTATTTTCATTATGAAGCAACTTTGAGCAGCAGGATGAACATGAGTCATTATGGGGGAGCAATGGTGGAACTGTAAGGAATGTATGGAACCTATTTCTTTGCTCATCAGCCACTCAAACCAACCAGATACTTCCCTAAAATACTGCAGCCCATTCAATCTTTTTGGCACTATCATATGAGATAAAATTTGAGAAGAAGATGGGGGAGTGAACAGTGTTGGGTGTAAAGTATCAAGTCAGTGAAATTCTGTGCCTCATTTTCCCCATCTCCCTCTCTGCATGTACCTGACTAAAGATCTTCATGCCAGAGACACAGAGGCCAAGTTCTCACAAATGCACCATCCATCAGTAAGTGAACATTCATGGCATGACAATTTGTTATACATGGAAAATAGCCATTACAGGTCACATACAATTCTAGAAACTGGACTTGTTTCAAAAAAACCCTCAGTTTTAAATGTGCAAAAGATACTTTAGGAGATATAAATTACCCCAACTAAATTAATGTATAATGTGTGTGCAGGAAAAGAAAAAAGGCTACTCACAGAATAAGTCTTAGAAGAGGTAGTTGAACTGTGTCTTTTAATTAGTTTGTTTTAAATTTAGATTACTATGGAAGAGAAAATAAAGACAGTCTGGATTAATCTTGAAACAAAATGCTATTATTTGAAGGTTTGATGTGATATCTTTAAGAAATGCTGCATATGCTATAACCTTCTTATCTATGGCATTATACAACTGAGTTTATTTGGCCTTTAACTGGACCAGCTGTTGGTTTTTTCCATTCCACTTCTCCCCTGGATTTAAAACATAACAATTCCACTAGCATGCTCAAAATAAAAACCACATGCTAGCACTTTGAGGATGCCTCCTTCTCCTTGGCTAAGGTGAAATATCTGGTATTTCAGATGACATTACCTGAGCAATGCAATAACATAAGCCTCACACCCTAGCCTGCTGTGCACGTTAGCAGTGCAAGCGCAGCTCCTACAGGTGAGGATTCTCCCCTGAGTCTTGGCCTGAGAAAGGATAGACAATCTGGGAATTATCAAAATTAGTTATGCTGATATAACATCTTGAAAATCTCACATACATACTGCTTTTAATGTTCTCTATTCTTAAAAGCAGGCCCTGATAACAACATTTTCCAATGTCAAGACATTTTGAAAGATGACTGTGGATGTTCTTCTGCTCCAACTCAGCACATACGATTTTATTTTGCCTAATTAAGCTCCTGCAGAGACACTCATGCACAGACACCTAGCACAGTGGAACAGGGATAGCATCACCCAGGCACTCCATTCTGAATCTGGGCAGAGCTGATGAAGTAATCTGTAAATTGCTAGAAGGAGCAAGGGGAAGAACAGTGGAAATGACATTGAGAGGTCTCAGGGGCAGCAGGTGACAGCACTTTTGCATGTGAGAAGTTAAAGACTCTTGTCACAAGGCACACTACAGGAGCAATCCTGTTAGAATAACACTGTTTTAGGGTGACAAGTGCCATTCTCAGCTCTTCTTGAATACCAGTGCACATACTAAAGAATGTTTCTCATTTTTAAGAGTGACTTTTCATCTTTTTCCCAGTTTCGTATCAGTGACTGGTTGTCAGAGGCATTATAACCTGCTGGATGTAATGATCACATTAATTTGCTTCCACTTTTGTCATGCATAGGCTGTAGGTTCACTATTAACAGCAGCAATAGTTAAGTGGACTCCCTGTGGTTTGCTGCCTACTGAAAACTCTGCCAGAACACTTCACAGACACTAGCTATTAGGGCTCCCACAATAAAATGCCAAGAAGCATGAAAGTGTTTGTTTAGCATTGGGTTTGAGCTTTGAAATTTGCAATCCCATGGAAAAAGAGCTGTGCAAGGCCCAGTAAACAGACTGAGCATCTGTTGTTTTCTAAGTGACAATCTCAGTCTTCATTTGCAGAAAATCTCTAGCTCCTCTTCAGGTAGACTTGAAAATACAGAGGTACATAAACACGTGGGACCAGAAAGACAAGAAAATGCAGACTTCTTTGCCTAAAAGAAATATCCAGTTCACACATATTATAAAACGGTATCATTAATTAAGCTTAAAGAGAGAAAACTTGAGCTTAAGGAGAGAAAAATATCCAAAAAGTGGATGACAATGGATAAAACCAGGTTATGTACATCAGCTGGGTAAGAGACTGTTCAGTAATCCATTCCCCGATGCTAAGCCGACCTGACCAACAATGTGGCTGGCCTGGGCTTTGCAGGAATCTCCCTTCTTTTACTGTTCTTCTTCCCTGTCACCTCCTTGGCAGGAGAAATTTGATCCCTTCCTTCCATCTCCTCTGAGGAAGACCTGTCTGACAGACCTCATGAGAGGCAATGGATGCAACTGGGACATAGACAACAAAATAGCATAAAGCAGAGGGTGTTTCAGTGATTATTTTACATGAAGAATGTCAGACAAATAATAGAGAAAATGTCAAGAATTATCCCTAGTTAAAAATGCAGAACCAGAAAGGGAACTTTGATCCAAGTACAAATCTCCACAGTGCCGAAGGGAATCTGGACTGGAGCTCAACTGTAGTGCAGATCAGAGAGGAAGGAACTCGATTCATCTTGTTTTATAATTCAGGCAGGCAAGAGAACTTGGTGCTAATTCTAACTTTGGCAGAGTAGAGCACTCAGACTGAGGCTGTGCTTTAATTGTGTTTAAAAAGAATTCAAAATACAAAAATATCTCTCTCTGCAGCTTCAAGTCAAACACTGTTTTGCAGCTGAGCAAATATTAGACAAGACTTCTTAAAATGAGTACAAACTTGAGTACAAACTAGAGTACAAACTAGAGACAGCATGGAAACAGAAGAATTGGTTTTTTTTAAGAAATTAATAAAGGAAATCACAGCTTTGGACTTTACTGTTTCACACAAAGATTAATTTTGGGGCAGTGTTTCTTGAGACTGCCTGCAACGGTTTAGAAGATACTTTCTCTAATTTAACAGTCTGATTTATGTGCTCAAAGCCTTCATCTTTGGTTGTTTAAAGAGGACAGGTATTTGCAGATTTTTCAGCTAAGCCAACTGATTATATATTGTTTGCTGAAATAAGTTTAAGTTGAATGTTTGCAAGTCAGAAAAACAGAAAGTGTAGAAGAGCTGATGGAAAAACAAATAATATTCTCTTTTAAGTTATTTCATACAGAAACCTGGACATGCAACAAATAGTTCCACAAAGTCTCCAAACAAATGTAGTATTTAAAGTAATCAACTAAAAACATTCCTTTAGCATAGTGACCTTGTGGCCACTTTTCCTTTTTTTAAAAAAGTCAGATGCCTACTTCTATTGGACAATTCCTCTTTCCAGAAAAAAAAAAAAAGTATATGAGTAGTGTCCATCCAGTCTGTTATTTACATACAGTTTTTCCACTGTAGTTCAGACATAGCAGACAGCAGCATGTTATTATTTGCAAAAGCATCTGCAACAAGTAATCTTTACACAAGCAGTTAGAAACTGAGGAATAAATCTCAGCCTACTAGAAGCCTTTTATATCAAATAAAATCCAGCTAGCAGGTCACTAAATCTGTGTTGATGAAGACCTTTGTTTTCAGTAACAAAAACAGTTTAGGCATACATAGTAGATAGTGCAGAATAGGATCTGTCCACTCTAGTACATGCTATTGGGTAAGTGGTGAGTCCAGATATGGCTGCGCTTCCTAAAAAGGAGGAAGTTCTCTACAAAATGACTGAAGTAGAGGTAAACAGAAAAAAATCTTATAACCTGTGAAGTTACGCTGTTCTTCTCATTCTCAAATAATCATAAAGATGAAATCTATGCTGAGAGGAGTATTATGGTCTCCTGTAGTTGTTTTGCCTGGGCCACATTTTTGGCAGTGAGGGGGTGGTACAGGGGTTGCTTGTTTAAATAAAGATCTGCCAGAAGCTTCTCCTGCAAGCTGACAGGGCTAATGTGATCCTGTGAGGGACTCAGGCTGGAGCAGTCTGTCCCAAAAGAACTGTTCTTCCCGTGGATGACCCACATTGGGGCAGGGTGGGAGGAGCCCCGAGGGGAGGCCCCGTGCTGGAACAGTATGTAACCAACTGTGGCCCATGGGAAAGACCCAGGCTGGAAAAGTTCATCAAGGTCTGTCTCCCGCAGAAGGCTTTTTCTCTCCCCTGCCCAGTTTAGAAGGGGGAGTGATATTAAGACTCGGTGGGCACTTGGCACTCAGCCAGGGCTAAACCACCACAGCGCAATTCATCCAGGAGTTCAAGCACACAAAATGGATCCAAGTTCAAGTAGATGTTGGGAGCATGGAGTAAAGAACAACAGCATCAAACTGGGCGGCCAAGTTCAAGGACATTGTGTTACTTGCAGAAAAAGTGTGTTCGGACACCAGTTTACAGCGGGTCACTTATGGCAGAATGCTGCCAGAGGCTCGTCAGGGACATGCAGACTTCAGAGAAACTAATTGTGAACACTGAGCCCATATCAGTGCATTAGCCCCACAGCACAAGTACAGCACTTCTCAGAAGAATTAGAAATCTGTGATCTGTCCACAAATAAAAAGGTAATTGTAGTTTCTTTATAGAAAGTTCACAGAGAGTTCAGTATGACTGAGAAATCTGGCATCAACTAGACTAGAGGCGGAATAGCTTTGCCAATACTATTCCATTAACGGGTCAAGTGCTCTGAGTAAATTTTCAAACTCCTGCAACAAAATGTTTTCCTAAATGTGGCTTTCTGGGTCTTCTATTTCAACTGTGGAAATAAGGTTTTATTTTGTTCAAGGCTAGTCTTATCCTACAAAAGAGAATGGGACCGCACATGACACGTAACAGTTTAATTTTAGAGCTTTCTATTGCTCTCCAAAACAATACTGCAGCAATTTAACATTTACATTACAAAAGGATTTGTTTACTCAATTAATGGCAATACTTAGTGTATCATACCTAGTTTGATAAGTAAAGCTCTAGGCACTAAGCATAAGAAAAATATGTTTCTCTACAAGACGCAGAAATGCTGAACTAATTTCAGTCTGAGAAATTCAGGCTGAGACTCTTTGATCTGATGAGTGGTTACACAAACTGTTTCAATTAAGACCTCGAAGAGACCACAATCTACCCTTTAAGCTACAGTAGGTGCACTAAGCAAGCATGGTGTAGCAAATGAGATTTCTTTCCAGTAGCATAGGGAATGAACAGAAAGACTCCAAGGGGAAAAAAAATGAGTCATTATTCCCTCTTTACAGATTTGACTCATGCTATTTGGAAAATGGCCCGTCACAGAACTTCAAAAATTTATTCAGTCACTGGGTGAGGAAAATATCTCACATTTCTGATGCATTTTGGTGGCAACAAATGACTACTACCACACTGTAACAGAAGTCTCTCATTTCCACATTTTTCTCCCTTACCTCCTGCACACATACTTACAGAAAGCACCTTGTTTCAGCTAGAAGGAGCTAGTGAAATACTGAAGGTTACATTCCAGTGGAAAAGAGAGATGAAAAAACAGAGGCTGGGCAAGCAGATGCCAGCACTTTGCTAGCATTGAGCTTTCTCTGAACCCTGTTCATTATAGGCTTTGGATCCACCTGGATAAAGTTCCAGTTTCAATTTACACCCATTTAACTGCAGAGGGGGAATTGCACATAATCCAGGATTTTGTTCCTCTTTTTGTTGTCCTGATTTTGTCTGGGATAGAGTTAATATTTTCCTGCTGCTACAGGGTTATATTTTGGGTTTATGCTGAAAAGAATGTTAATAATACAGGAATGTTTTAGTTATTGCTGAGCAGTGCTTGCACAGCATCAAGGCCCTTTCTGCCTCTCACTCTACTCTGCCAGTAACTCGGCTGGGGGAACAGAAGAAACTGAGAGGGAGCATGGCCAGCAGACCCTAACCAGCCAAAGGCCTATTCCATACCTTAGGATGTTATGCCCAGTATATAAACTGGGGGAAGCTGGTGGGGATGGACAGATGGCTGCTTGGGCATCAGTCAGCATGTGATGAGCAATTGCATTGGGCATCAGGGGTTTTTTTTCCTCTGTGATTTATGTTTTGCTTGGGTTTTTTTTTCCTTTTCATTATAAATCTTACTATTTGTTATTATTATATTTAATTTCAGTTAGCAAACTGTCTTTATATCAATCCACAAGTTTTACCTTTCTTTTCCTATTCCTTCTCCCCATCCCACTGGAAAGGGTAGGAGTTAGCAAGCAGCTGCATGGGTCTTAGTTGTTGTCTTGCATTAAACCACAACACTCCTCTACTGATGTTTCTACTGCCTGTAACTACAGTCTAGGCAGTTCCATGGACAATTCACTCCAAAAGTCAAAAATTATTCATCTTAGAATAAGATGAATCAGTCTTGACAATTCAATTCAACTACTTCACTAACTATAAAAGGAGACAGCTTGTAACACTATCAGTTTAAATGCAAGTATCTAACTGCAACGCTATTCAAATGAAGAGGTAAGAACCTTACCCAGTGTCCTTAAAACCTGAAGTTCAAGTTAACAGTAAACATATCTACTAAACATCTGTATGCTAATGAAACCTAAAATGCTTTTTTATCGCTTAGCAAGACTACATATGTGCATCCATTCATTAGAAGTAACCAGATTTTTGACAGCAAAGTGAAATGAACACAGAAGTCTTCTTAAATTCATGTCAGAAGTTAGAAACTCAAAGTTGAAGGATTCTTATCTCTCTAGTACAGAATCCAGAGGTTTTAGAAACAGAAGAGAACTGTTTCTTCCTTTGAAGGTAAGCATAAGGCACTTTAAAAATTGTCTATCTCTGATTAGCTTCTAATAAAGTCCAGAGTACAACTGAAAAAAACAGTCCTCCTGAAAGAAAGTTAGAATCTCTTGCTTTCATTTCACAAGCTTGTTTGGTGACGAAAAAAAAATCTCTTGATACCACTTTGAAGACATTGTTTCATCCACTGCTAGAACAAACTAGCTATTCTGTCTTTGTTTCTTAGGCATCCCATCCCTAAAATGTTACATGTCCTGCTGGCTGCACAAGCAGGCACTCACTGTTTTCAGTTCAATGCAAACTGTTACAGAGATGAGACACATTCCATGTACTCCCGCAGGCTGTTCATTTTGTTGTTGCTGCTTTAAAACAGGGGTAATTCTGACTGAATGTATCTATTCACTCTTTCTTCATAGCAAGCATCTTTTAAACAGTTTAATAGAGCCTGTTATAGAAAGCAGAGGGACACAGAGAAAGATGGTATTGCCTCTACGTTGAATTCATCTGTTACCACAATTCCATGCGTGTTTACCATCCTAAGAGGAATAATCTCTGTGTTTTGAAGAAATGAGGAAAATTAAGCTGAATAGATAACTGATGTAGTTAAATGCAGGATAAACAAATAATGAGGAAACATCGGCATCATTCTCTAAAAGATATGGAGGTTACACAGCATATATCAGAAGTTCTGCCAGCAAGCAAGGCTGCTTACATTGGCCTCAATGTTCTCCCAAAAAAAGACTGACTAACCTTTCAGAATGAAACAGTGTCCTGGGCTTTTGTTTACTCCCTCTTACACATGGTTAAACAAAGGAATTCACTAACAAAAGCATAAAAAACCTAAGACAGTAGGCAAAAACACCTCCTCATTCATTGTACACAAATCTGAACAAATTCCTCTCATTTATCCCAGCAGTTATCAGATGAAACAGACGATCAGGGAGATATTTTAGATTTAGGCCAAAGCAGACATCAACATTCATGACTTTTCAGTTTCAGGCTTATTTGTCTAACAAGTAAAAATCATTTTATTTTATGAAAAAAAAAAAGTAATGAAAAATAATAAGGAATGGCATTCATATTAATATGGCTTCTCCTTACTCTTATGTACTCATCACAGAAAATCGAATAGCTACCCCCTAGCCATCAGCCTTCGAGTGTTCCTCAGTTATCATTTCACACTGCTCCTGGCCAGCAAGCAAGAAGTGCAAAGCACCTCTATGACTAGAAATACAGCGGAGATGCATTGTTGTTTGCTTCTTCTTGGATATTCTGCAACTCTCTTTTTACATAACTTGGTCCTAATGTCATTTAGTTTATCATTTCTTCCCCCTATCAATACTGTACTTTTTTCTAAAGTCTGATGTGGACTTTAGAAAAGCATCAAACATCAGTGAAACGATGCAAGGTATGTAAATTTTTGGTATGAAGTCAACCAAGTAAATGTTTTTATTAAATAAAGGAACTAATTTTGGAATTACAAAATGCCAAGTGTGTTCCCAGTACACCCTTCCCAACATAGTGTATTCATTTTCCTTCCCAAAAGACATGACACTGAGTATTACTGCACCAACGTTTAAGTTATTTATACTTAGGCTCCCACAAATAAACCACCTTGCATTCTTCTTTCAGAACAATCAAATAAAAGTCTTTAAACTTTATTATCAGAGAGACTCTAAAAATCCTAAATTTAAACCATGAATTAGGAGGAAGATATTTTATGTTGAGGACAACATTGTCATGCAGTGAAAACAATGCAGTTAAAATAAATAATGACTGCAACTCCTGTCATCCCAGCACCACTCAAGATTTCAGTCAAACTCACTGAACAGTTCTGTCTGGAGAAAAAAGTGAGGGGTAGAAAGGATCAATAGTGTGAAAGACGTATCCAAGCAGTAATAACAGGTTTAAGCTTTCAGAACGGAACCCAGATGGGTCACTCCCAAGGTGTTTTGACTGAGATGTTCTTGTTTTGCATAATCTGTTTTTACAGAACTTTCAAAAAGCTTGGCAAAAGGAAAGGCACACACCACTTTAAAATAAAATCTGCTAAAAAAGATGCAGAAAGCGAAGAGGATAAATCCAGCAATATTTGTACCATTCAATCCACATGCTTGTTCTTTTTCCATTGGGATCGCCCGTCTTCTCCTTACAGCATTTTGAAGGATATTCGCCCCATAGATAATATGGGGATGGGGTGTTCCCTCTTTCTGTGAATGCTTTTTAATGGGCTCAATGAAGTAGTATCCATGGGGCAGATAGAAATATCCAGTCTGAAAACAAGCACAAAAGAGTTAATCTCTACTGTCCAGTCCCAGAAGTCAAAAAAATAATAGACTCTTTTCATTTTTCTTGAGCTTTTTTTATAATACAGTCATTACATTACAGAAACATGAAAACAACAGGTTTTTCAGCTTTTATTATGCTGCATACATCAAGATTACTTTGTATCTCACAAAGGCATAACAGTCCAAAGAGGAACACGAAAAAAACCCTTCCTCCTAATAACCTGAAATAACTCTATATGGAGGCAGAGCCTTCTGTATTTGTATAAAGCCACTCAAGAGTCAAAAGTTAATTTGTCAAACACGATGCACTAGGAAGAGTTGTGTCTTCTTCTTCTGGTGCTTTTGCATCTATCCCCAAGAGAACAAGCTCTGAATAGATGCTGTTTTCTAAGGGCAAAGCACACTTCCGTGCCTAGCTGCAATTCCCCAGTCAGATTATACAACCCATCAGACAAGCTGGACTGTGTGGTCCTCCCTCAATAGCACAAACCCACCCAGCCCCCAGGCTCACAGTGGAAGAAATAAACAACTTTTCATTCATTCAGCAAGCTATTCTAATCATACAATAGACTCATGTCACAAAGATTGAAACATCTCTCATGTTACAACTTCTGTACCAACCTCACAGCTTGGACTTAACTACAGGGCATTTGAAATCCATCTGGACCACAAAGGATTAGTTTACACCTCTCACGGCTATGATCATGCAACTAGGTCCTTCAGTTTGACCAAACCCAATGGCTTTGGTCCCTTGTGTTTCAGCATTTTTCCAGGGATTGCTGACATTGAAAAACCATCATATAGGCCTTCTATTTCATACACAGAGTAGTACTGAATCTAAAGCAAAAGATCTTTTGACATCCCAGCCCACAATGGAGATGTGACAGGACATTGACGTGTCCTGCTGTTATGGTTATTGAGGTATTCCAGTCAATCTAAGCTCCCCTGGCAATGTCTGCATGTTACAAGTAATCTCTCCATCCAAGATGTATGGACCAGGAGAAAAAACAAATATTCAACATGTTTCATACTGCACACACACACACACACGCACACACACACACGCGCACACACACACACACACACACACACAGATGGCAATAAAGGTTGTTCAGTGAGCCAGCAAACACTGGTTACTACAGAATCTGGCTTCAGATGTTTTTTATGTTTTTATTATTGTTTTCTTAACATTGTTTTTGGGGTTGAGTATTTATTTTCACACTTGCAGCTTTTTGTTACAACTCCATCCCAAGTCATCCTTGTTTCAACACAGCCACAACACCCCAAAACAGCTGGCGTTCCGTGGACAACATCTGTAAAGTTCAGCAACATGACTGCAGTGTTCTACATACACACCTGTGGCAGAAATCCTGCCAGTCTTCCCCTAGATCTGGGGTGAAACTAGGAGCTGTCACTCTTGCCCTCTGCAGTAAGCTTGTCTGCACTAGTTGACATACTGTTCTTGTCTCTGTCATTGGTAGCCCTTTCCAGCACACTTATTGCATGTGCTTCATTCTTTATGTTAATAGATAACTGAATGTGGACACAAACACAGTTAGCAGCATTGTCCTTCTTTATGTTGTAATTATTGCCTTCTGCTTGACTTCTCTTTGTCATGTGAAGCAAGAGCCAAGAGAAGCTTCCTGCACTTCATGCAGAAAAAGCAGAAATTTTTAATGGCCCTTAATTTCTGAAAGAGGCCATGATTGTATGTCACAACTCCCCAGAGAAAACCAGCTCAAGCATGTGTAATTTCTATATGACAGCTTTAACCTTTTCTCTCTAAAAGATTGACAAATATTTGTTGGCTACAGATTGCTGAATCTTGGGAAGACAAAGGTTGTTCCTACACTCAACATCTAGACAGAAGTCACTGCAGAGCATGAAGCCATCCAAGGACCTGTTTTGCCAAGGAGACAATCCAGACTTTGCAGTGGTTACCAACCCACAGTTCAAGTTGGCACAACAGTTCCTGACACCCTGAGACTATCAGAAAATCTGTATTTATTGAATACCTACTACAATAGAGTAGAAATATCAATCTAGAGTTGGGCCTGCTGCCACCTCAGAATAAAACAAGAAGAATCCTAGCTAGGTATATTTTCAGGTTATGCACAACTCTTCATGGTTGGCTTACCAATATTGCTGGGAACACCCACATAGACATTTCAGGCATTTGTGCACTTGTGCATCCCCATAAATAAATGAAAGGATGACATGGAAATACATAAACCATCTCTGTTACCAAAGAGTGCACAACTGTACTCATTAGCCCACTGACTAAGCATTTCTGAACCACAGATGTAGCTTGTTGCAGTTTCTCTGGTTTTAGCTCTGACTTTATGATGACTAATGAAAAATTCTTTTAACTTCAACCTAAAAAGTGGTTCTTGAGACAAGAGGATGCTTCCTTCACTCCTGTGTTTCTTGAAGGTTTGAAAAGTACTAGCATCACAAATTCAAGGCTACAAGTCAGTAGGTTGGTGTTCTCCATCAGACTCTTGATTTAACCCAACAAAGGCATTTGGGAACATGCTATCCTTGCCTCTTCTCCATCCCTACCTACTTGTCACTGTCATCAAATTATGGCCATGAACTCTTGACAGCACAGTCTCAGGGAGTAGGAAGGAAGAGCAAGGATACATTGAGCCTATTTTGCCTCTAAACTCATTGCGATGTGAACCCTGCATCCTAATTTAATGTATGGAACAGAGTTGATGTTCTCCATGCAACTGAATGTACATAGAGCACTTGGGAATCTTCATTAAAAAAACTAAGTTATAAATCATGACTGCTGTGCAAAGCTTTCGTCTGTTTTCTGTTAGTCTATAGGCTAAAGCCCAGCTCTCCTCACAGTGTCTAAAAAATCTGCAAAGAAAAGACTGAGTTGACATTGTGTTACTTTTCTTACACAAAAGATCCGGCAGAACACACAAATTTCCAAGTACTTCACTTCTAGGTAAGATAATAGATTGCAAGTTGTAGCAAAAAATGAACAAACGAACCTGGTCTGTAAGTGCTCATAGATCCTAAATTCTAGTAGTGATAGAATTTACTCTAACAAAACTGCCTGCTCTGTCTGTTAAAAATTTCCCAATAAGATATTTATAAGCCATCTTCATTTCACTTGAACTTTGTGCTCTGGGAGTTTCTGAAAGAGTTTCAAATTTGGATGAACCCATCATCACTACAATACTAAATCAGAGAAATGCACGTTACACAGCATGTTAGTGCTATCTATGCATCCTTCATCAAAGAGAGCTGCTTCAATGTATTTCCTTTTAACAGTACAGAGACAGGGTATTATAATCAGGCCAGATTGTCTCCCTCTGAAGATGTAGGTCTGAGTGTTACCAAATATCCTGAGCACTCCCTCTTCCCTGACAGTTTCAACGTCTGGCTATTCTCTGTCCACCTTACTACTCTCAAATCAGTGGGTGTACTGCCCTAATTTATCTTGCAATTGCAGGTCTCACAGTGGTACACCATGTGAAGAAAGTAAACTGGAAGAGAAGACGAAAACAGAAAACATAAAATAATCTGAATAGATTCTCTGGCCACCAGTCCAAGAGGAGATAGGAGTTCTTGAGACTAGTGTCTTAAATATAGCTCTGTAAATGTGGTACAGAAATGTTTTGAGTACCATAAGCCAAAGCAAATTTCGGGAGGCTCTGGAATTTCAGTCCGTTCTGCACAGGCAGATTATGCTGACGACTGCAAAAGAGAGTGATACGAAAAACGTGCATTACTCCATACCCCCTAAAAATCTGTAAAACATTACGACATACTCTACTTTTATTATTTGCAAATGTGTGATGAAACTGTGATGAAACTTCCCAGAGATAAGAAGACAAAATGTTGAGCTTATGTAAGAGATCAGTTCTGGAACTTGCCACAAAACTTTCCTGCAATTCTAATACCATTTAAGTTTTTTAATGTTTAAAAAATATCTGCCAGTTGCACTTCTGCATTGCAACAAAAAAGATGAGCCCATACCTTCCAGGAGAAGAGTTCTTTTCATGGCTATTCCCAGAAGTTAACTGCAAGATAAGTTAGGCATCTGTACCTCTTCTAAATAAAAAATCCTTCATCCTTGCTTTGTTTATCCTGAAACTATTTTATTTTCGACTCATTAGCTGTCAGGTAGAAACCATTACTTTCATTCCTGTCCATAATCATCATGAAAGTCCCGCACAAGTTGTGTTCTAAATTATAACATTTTAAAAATATAAAGATCTTACAAACTAGCACTAGTCAATAAAAATATCCTGGTTTTAAACCTTAAGAAATATGATTTTCTTGGAAATAGCCCACCATTACAAAAAAAGAAACATTTCATAATTCAAATGCTGACCTACTAGGGGAAATAATATTTTTTTGTCAGTTCAATATCCTGCTCTTAGAAAGGAATGTGTTATAGAGATATCTGTATAAATTTACAGGTAAAACCAATTAAGGAAATCAGAGTGGGAAACTAAATGAGCCCAGTAGTGCTGCTTGAGATGAGGTGACTGTAAAAGTCTGCTTCCAGCACACAGATGTGCCAACCAACAGCTTCCAGAGACTTCTAGCACTTGCTGGAATTGCTCTTTGCATTTGCATTTGCACAGGCTGTACACTGAGAAATAAAATGCTGAGACTAACTGGAAGAAAATACCATCAACCTTCACATCAAACCTAGCACTCAGAATGGCAGAATTCCCTTTGCTGATTAACTGCTCCTTTAGTTCTAGAATCTAGTCTTTTCTGACTCACAAATATAATGGCAAGACCTTTTCATTTAGAGTCCATCAGATTTCAAGCTATGTATGCATACAATATATGCTCTTTTCTTTTAGCAGTTTGTAGCATCATCCATTTTTGAGTGCATTCACGTGGGCTCAGAATACACAAAGAAGCATCACTGTGGAAGCCCCCTTCGAAATTAGCCAGCCCTATTTATGATCATACAGAGTTTAGGTTTTCACCACAGGAAAACAAACAAACAAAAAGACTGCAGCCAAGTTACTCTCATTTAAACTTCTTTATGAAAAACTACCATGTAAAATATTAATAGAAATGGCCAGGAAATGGAGGAGGGGGGCCTTCGGGTCTGTGTCTGTGTGGTGTGATGTGCGTGTTTGTTTGTTTGTCTCCCTGAATGCCTACAGGGAAAAATCAGAAAACTTAATACTGTTTGTTTGTCTAAATTGTTGTACTCCTTGAAATCTCTCCCACTTTACCCCCAATTTCTAACATATTTTGGCCAAAAAATGTTTCCCTGATTGTATTTCTAAATGCTGCTACATTGCTTAATCAGTTTTTCAGCTCCAGTGCCTCATTATTTTGGCACAAACAGTTCCCTGGACACATCACATCTCCCACACCGTATGCTGCTCACCAGAAGGACATGGTGATCCTGGGACACTCTTGACTCAGTGTTTTCAATCAACTTTTCTTATTTTCAGTGTAAATCTGTGTTTTCCATTGGAAAACAGATATTCTTCACATATTTCTTTCAGTTAAAAGTTCAGAGGTTTTGTTAAAATATACTTTCTGGCAGAATTTCTTCAATCAGTTCCACACAGGAAGCTGAATCCAAGTGCCATGGGATGGGAAAAGAACAGCTTGACCCTTGGCTAAAATTTTGCAATTACAATTTTATCCTATGCATGTGGGGCTGAAATTAGTGGGTGTACATCAGGGAAAAAAAGGAAGTAAAAAACCCAATAATTTTCAATCTAAAGCTATATAACTGAGGATGTTGAAAATAATGCCAAAAAAAATAACATCTGTATTGAGAACAGTGTATAACTCACTGAAAGAAGACAGTAGCATTTCTCACAATAGGGCAGCAAGAGACTCTGAAAACGCAGTAAGTTTTTAGAAATGACTTGGAACAACAACAAAAAGAAGCTGCTGGTTTTACCTTTAAGTACTTTACTCTACCTGAGCAGATGTTACTGTAATGCATAGTAAGAAAAATTCAGTTTGAATAAAAGAATTTTCTAATTAAAGAAAAAATTATGCCATAGCAAACATGCATTTCCAAAAGAACTTCAGCTGCATATAATTAAAACTGAACTAGTTAAGCAAATTATCTATAAATACTACACATGCTGAGTTTATTTTCCTTTTCAGCTTACAAATTCATTGCTTTCTGTGTAATTTTTTTTCCCCAAAAATCTTTCTCTTTCATAGAATCATAGAATGGTAGGGTTGGATGGGACCTTTAGAGATCATCTAGTCCAATCCCCCTGCAGAAGCAGATCCACCTAGATCAGGTCACACAGGAATGTGTCCAGGCAGGTCTTGAAGCCCTCCAAGAAAGGAGACTCCACACCCTCCCTGTGCAGCCTGTGCCAGGGCTCCCTCACCTCAACAGTAAAATAGTTTTTTCTTATGTTTAAAGGGAAGTTTTTGTGTTCCAGCTTCATCCCATTACCCCTTGTCCTTTTGCCAGATACCACAGAAAAAAAGGATGTCCCAACCTCCTGACATCCATCATTTAGATACTTATAAATATTAATTAGATCCTCCCTCAGTCTCCTCTTCTCTAGACTAAACAGCCCCAGTTCCCGCAGACTTTCTTCATAAGGAAGATGCTCCAGTCCCCTGATCATCTTGGTGGCCCTGCACTGGACTCTCTCCAGCAGTTCTCTGTCCCTCTTTAGCTAGGGAGCCCAGAACTGGACACAGGACTCCAGATGAGGCCTTACCAGGGCAGAGAAGAGTGGGAGTAGAACCTCCCTCAAGCTGCTCTTGGTGCATCCCAGGATGCCACTGGCCTTCTTGGCCACAAGGGCCAAGTTGTCATCTGCTTCTTCCTCTGTTAGAACACAACACCTGTGATATGAGGGTCCAGGTAACATTTTTACTTCTGTCATCTGCTAGATCTACAAAGAATGGATCCGCCACGCCACAGGTCAGGAAAAAAGGAAGGGGTTAATTATTTCAAATTTCACTGAGAAATTTAACAGGACAATTTTATGAACACTGCCCATAGAAAGGGAAAATATTCTAGCCTTAAATTCTACAGGGGAAAAAAAAAAAAGCTATTTGGTGAAAGACGTGCTATGATGCTGGAACACTGCTTTAGAGTTTTACCATACCTTTGTTCCAAATTTAAAATAGTTTATTTTCAAGATGACAAGGTGAGTGAAAGAACACTATCTTACCACTAGATCATATAGTCTTTTATCACACTTACTATCTTGTATACTTTTGAAGCTGACAGAAAACTGCTCAGAGGTGTCAGAAATGTCCAGTTAGACCCTTCACACTGTGGGCTCAGAAAGTTCAATCAGAAAGAAAAGAGAAGGAAAAAAAAAATTAATGCAAAGTCAAATTTGCAGCAAGGTGGACTTTTGTGGGATAAGTATTAGAGCAGAAAGAAATGTCTGGTATCCTCCAGTTCTCAGGTTCTTACTGGTCAGGTGATTCAAAGAACGAAAGTGATAATTTCTTCATTAGCAAGATATTCTTTATTGCGGCGCCGGATGCACGGGGCATCCTTCCACCAAGCGTGCATACCCCGAGGGGTTACATGTTCATATTTATACACCCCAAATCATGAATATCCCACAAGCAGATTACCCTCTCCCTGCCTCCCCTCGCCTCGTATGTTAATTAGTCCTTGCCCCCTCTCGCCTCGTATGTTAATTAGTCCTTATCTCCTCAGCGCTTGCGCAGAGGGTCAGATCAGAGCTGGGCAGGGGTCTTCATGGCGTGGGCGGTGGTCGTTTGGAGGAAGGCTGCAAGTCTTCCTCAGGTTGCACTTTTCACCCCTCAGTCGATTTTGCTGAGCTGGCAGTACTGGCATTCTTCCACATCTGCAACACTAGTCCTAACCAGTTTTAATTAATTGGAAAAGAACAAGCACCCAAGCACTGGACAAGACATGATAGTCAAGGACCACCTCGATCAGATATACGTTGTGCAGGACAGGTTGTTAAGCCCTTGAGCCTTCGCCAGGAGCAAAGAAGAAAAGAAAACATTCTAAACAAGACATAATTTACAGCCCTTAGCTAATGGTAAAGCGGAATGCTTGACCATTAACTCCTTATCACAGGCTTCCATCCTGAATACTGCTAAGGGTCTTCCTCACTGAGGACATACCCTCAGCAAAGGAGGAAAATCACGTTTCTGTGGTTACATTGATCAGATACCATACAATCACTTACAATGCATGATCATTCCACTGAGAGACTTGGCTGAGAATCATTACTCCAGGTTATGGCACCAGCTTGCTAGTGACCAAACACAACTTCATGTCTACTTTTCACTGCACTTGAGCAGGCCAGAGTCATTCTTCCTCCCACAGTTTAGTAGGGATGGGGACTTGGATGAAGGTTATCTAAGATACATTTTAAGAATCTAAGGCATTAAAAATTTACCCTCTATGAAAGTGGGTAAGAGAAGCAAACATTCCAAATGCTGTGTTCATTTGCTCCTCTCCCATGCCCCAGAAACAGTTCATTAAGCATTTCCGACAGTCAGAAGTAAATCCTACTGCTTTCCCAACTCAGTCTGAGCTTCACATCTCTTACAGATTCTTAAGTACCCTGGGTACATTCATTTACACTCAAGGAAATTACCTGTGAAATTAATCTGCAGTGAGGTTTAAAGCATGCTCATATGACAAAAACCCAACTTGGAACATGTAATTTTAGAAGACATTTTTGTTCATACTTCTGGTCATGGCATCCTCATCTGTCAATCTTTTTTTTGTCCATCCTCCATGCAACTATTTTCTGATTATCCTGAAACAGTTCAAGTATCACTTCTGAGTACTCTTTTAGCTGTGGCTATATTTATGTCATGGAAATATCCCATCTTAGTCCTTTTTACATGACAGAAGATCCACAGGTGGAAGATGGTAAGTGCACGATGATCTGTGACACTTCTTAGAGCCTCACTAGTCTCCCTACAGCCTTCTGCTCTGAGATCTCTAACAGTTTCTGAGGAACATAAAGCTGTGCTTCCACAGCTTTTACATCTCTAACTGTATCACAGTGCCCAGCAGCAGTTGATTCATGTTGTCCAGTTCCCAGAGAGCTGTTCAGCTTATTCCACATTCTCAATTTTCTACTTTCTGAAGTATTTTGTATTTAGTTGCCTTAAGTCAGAAATGTCTTCTTTTGCTCCATCTAAAACTCAGACACATCACAAAATTCTAACAGTGTAAAAATTCATTATCCATTAGAGGAGATGTAGGAACTAGCCATTTTTATAGTCTTGAAATACAGAAAAGATAATATTTAATACATTTTGCACAAGTTCCAGTGCTGGTCATATTAAGTTGAAGTAAGCCCAGGTTTGCCACAGGCTAAGCATCCAGTAGGGAGAGTGCATGGCACAATTGACTCTTAAATCACTAACTCAAACACAGTTTGAACCCTTATTCTATTTACCAGTGTGTTTTTCACACTGCAGTTGAGAGATGGACTCAAAGCACTCCTGTAATCTTCTGGGGCACTTTTTATCAACATTTCCTATGTCACTCAATTGCTGACAAGTCTGCTTTGTCTTTGGAGAGCACAATCTTACAGTTCTTTGGGCCACTTAGTCTGCCTGATGTGAGGTTACAGCTCACCAAGACAGGCTGGTGGTACCTAGTCTGTGCCCTGAGCCCATCCACACAGCAAGTTACCTCATTCTTGATGATAAAATGCATGCAGAAGTTTTTTCTCTTCTAAAAATCTGCTAGGTCATAAGAGGCAATCCATCAAGCAAGGAATATGAAAAAGCAATCAATATAGCCTTAAGTTCTACCTCAGGTTGAATCTAATAGCAAGTTAAATCTAAATTAAAACTGAATAAGCTTTACTATCCAGCCTCTTTGGTAAACAATACTGCATTTTTTTTCTGACTCCTCGACTCTTTGTCTTATCCATTCTTGCTCCCTCCCACTTGTCCTCTGTTTGTGCACTGGAAGTTTTAACGATGATGTGTGCTAAAAAACAAACACACACATAAACTAAACAAAACAAAACAAACAAACAAACAAAAGCTGTTTCGTCAGGTGCAAGAGGCTTACTTTGACCACAGGGATGAGAAGGGTGAGATTCTTTCAAGTTTTGACTTCATTTGGGATCAAAAAACAACTTGGCAGTGTCACTATTCTGAAACAAAACAGAAAGTCTGCCCAATTTCTCCAAAAACAATGTTTAGTTTGGAAGAGAAGGAAAAAGCAACAGCTGTTTTATTCCTGGAAAATACTCTTGGAACACCCAATTCATATCTTTCTAACTAAACCTGTTCAGAAAGCACTATATCCATGGGGCTTACATTGTACAAACAAGATTTTGATCTCATTAATATCGGAATAGCCTCTCATGAAAAGGAAAAGAAACACTACAAAAATGGTGTCTATTATCCAGCATTTGAAAACCCCTCTGAGACTTTTGATAGAAGAATAAGAATTCTAAAACTTTTATTGGGAAGACACCAAGCTTTTACCGTCTGTAAAGCAGACCAAGTCTGACAATTTAAAGCCTACGCAACACCCAAAAGTAAACATTTAAACATCAGATTGTAAGAGATTCCTTGACTAAACTGTGCTTTCTATTAAAAATAAAAAAAAACAACCAAGAGGTTCCACAGGGCAGACATGATCACTAATTCTGGAGACAGAGCGAACCACGGCTGTTTTGGTTTCCTGCTTGCTTATATTCCAAAACTAATTTCAAGCTAGTGAGCATGACAACGTTAATACTGAAGGGCTCAAACTTCATTAGAGAATAACTAAATGCAAACATTTCATCAAATGACAAGTCACATTGTTTCTATTGACAAGTATTGTTTGTATTACTGTGACCCACAGGAACTCTAGTCAACAGCCAGAAAAGCAGATACAAACGATGACAGCTGCTGCAACATGTGCAGATAGATGGAAGAAAGCACAATTATCCCATTTTGTAGTGGATAAAAACCTGGCAGAAGCTTTACTCTCCTCAAGAGCAGAGCAAAGGAAGGTCACAGCCCAACTTCCACTCCACAGAAATTGTTTTGCTAGAAGAAACATAAGTCTGTGGGGAAAAGCAACATCAGACTGCTGATAATGTTCTTCTCTTAGCTTCATTCTGTCCAGCCCAAAAGCAAGCAGAGATGTTGAGAGCAGACAGTATATTTTAGGTCTGCAGCTGTGATCATTGGTAGTCTGGGGAAAAGGGCTTCTGCCTACAAACTCATGGAGCCTCTGGCTGTACATCATAGATGAGACTTATGAATTTACTTCTGCATGCCTAAGAAGGGTCATGTCATCACTTATCGCGAAGGTTCACATCAAAGGGACCGAAAATGCATGTCCTCAGTCTATTCTTCAGTTATCATTGATGTTTCCAATGCTCTTCTAAAAGGTGACTTTCCCAAAGGTAACCTCAGAATAGTACTGTGTCATGACATTTTAGCTCAGTGCCTACAGGAGGCATCATGGTTTCTGCTCAAAAACAGTAGCTTGTTTCTGCCTATGTTTCTGTGGGAACTATGAGAAAACAGCTGTTTTGCTTGCTCTGCACAGCCTTGTAACAGGCTCTGAGCCATGCTCAAGCTGCAGCTTGCACTCGGTAGGAATGAAGAGGGAGGAAGCTTATCAAAATCAAATACCTTACAAACCAGGAAAATTCAGTCCCCAGCTGATGACAGCTGTGGCACATTATCAGTGTCCAAGAGTGACACGCTACAATGGAAAAGGTTATTTCGCTTCACAACCAGTGGCTGTATTGACAAAGGAATGAGAGGAAGGAATGGGATGTAGAAGGAGAGGGAAGGATTAAACCATGATAACAAGGTTCCAATTGAGTCCCAGAACTTGGAGGAAAAAGGGCAGTCTCTTATTACACAGCTGAGGTTTAGCACATGCCAGTCTAGGAACCAGCAAGATGTTAACTGACAACCACAACAGAAGTGCTAAACTTCTGCTGGCCTGAGGCAAATCACATCACCCATTTGACTTTCCTGTTACTTCTGTCCATTTGCGAAAGAAGAATGAAGTGATTTTATGACTGCATCTGGCACATCACCACAAATGTTTTTACAAATCTAGTACAAATCTCAACTCCCATATGTACCAAAACTGAGGGCTGATCAAATTCAGTATTGGAGTCGGGTGAGTTTAAAAGCTTAGAACACTTTGAGTTAGCTCTGAGCTGAACTTCAGTCTCCTCCTTGAAGCCTGAATTCTGACTGCAACACATTTCTGTTGACATGAGAGGTACACTGCACGCACTGATATATCATCAATACTACCGGCACATGTGGGAGGCTACAGTGTTCAGGCAAAAAACTAACAACTCCCTCAGAGGTGCAGAGATGAAATTAAAAGTTAAGCAAAAAAAAAACCCCAAAAACTGGCCAATAAGAATGAAAGCCTGCAAGACAAACAATAATCTATTCCCAGTCAAATTTCAACTCAAAACTTGGCAGGACATATCATCAGTAAGAACCAAATCAACCTTGGTATAAACCCAATAAACAAGTAAGCTGCTTACACAAAGGCTCACATAAAATCTCTGCTAATTCCAAGAGTCCTACTGGTAGGCGATTCATCTGATGAAAGGCCAATGATCTTCTCTAAGGTGTTGAATACTTTAAGGTCCTCCTGAAGCTAGTGAAAAATCAGCAAGTTCAACACTCTCCAGAACAAGGCTTTGTATAATGAGCATCTGAAAAGGCTGCAAAAGAGACAACATGGGGAACCACCAAGTGACACGGAGAAACTGGAGAGTTTCTGCCTATTTGCTTTCTGCCCTAGCACAAGAGGTAGGAAGCTTCAAAAGAAGCCGACAGGCAACAAAAGATTCTTTTTCACCCAAGACACACTTAAGCTGAAGTAGCATTTGCTACAGAAAATTGCAAACTGTAAATGTTTTAAATAGGTACCAGAAGCAGCTGGATAAATCCATGTACAGAAGATTAGTCCTGCATTTTTAAATAGAAAAATACTACCTACTGCTCAGAAGCAGCTCATAAACAGCATATCAAGGAGATGTCCTGCTTTCTAGCCCTGTTCTTACAGCTCTCCCCAGGAATCTGCTGTTGACCTTTATTTCCTTCTGGAAGATCATTGCATACTCAACAAAGCCAAGAGTCTGGCAAATTAACATCCATCACCAACATGGAAATAACAATCTGCTGCTCAGGTGCTGTCTTTGTAGGAGCTTTTTCAGTAGAAAAGGAGGCTTTTTCAGTTGGGTGCTTAGCCTTCTTGGTTGTTTTTGTGGCCCCAGGGGCTTGTTCCTGTGTCTTTCATGCTCCAGGTTTCTATTTTCTTTTAGCCATAACATCAGTCCAAGATGCCCTTCCTAACATGTACACTAGCCCGTCTTGTCTCAGACTTACTATGAAGCAGGCTGGACTTTTGGGCTGACCTTGCTCTGTCATGGGTCTTAACACTTTATGCAAGCAGCAACCACTTCCTTTTAAAAACGCCCCTTTTTCCAAACCATTCTTGGGGACACGCTTCTGTCTGCTTGCAGAAAGAAAATGCCTTAGCTGTTCAGCTCACACATAGAGATCAAAGGAACAGATTTCAGACTAAAAATCATTAATTTAGCTTTTTAAGTGTTTTCATACACGTGGTTTTGTTTCTTTTGTAGACATTTCTGTAAAAAAAAATCAGGTTTTGTTTTGAAAAGCTATTGTTTTTATTTGAAATTGACAGAAGAATCAGACTTTTCATCAAAATAGTTCTTTGGCTAGAAAGATTGCTTCTGCTATTCTGGGAATACAATACTGTTTGAAATAAAAGCATTTCATTTTGTCTTGCTTAAAAGCAGCAGTTAGCCTTCTAGGTGTGAATGTGGTACCCTCTGGCACACACAAAAAAAAGACAACATAGAGAAGTGGGTGATTTATCTGAAAAAGAAAAAGAATGCAATAAAACATTCTTTGGAACCAGACAGTTGAGGAAAAGTGTTTTACTACAGCAAAAGGACTGATTTTCTTTCTGTTAGAGCTCTGCTGTCACCTCTTCTTTTGCTCAAGCAATGTTAAAAGGAAGTCTTTAAAATTGGCATGTTTTGAAATCCTCACAACTGACCTTCCATGAATTCAGAAATTATGAAAATCTCTTCAACTTTAAAAAAAGGCACTGACGTTCAGCATTTATAAGAATTTAGCAGTTTATTTCTTTAGGATGTAAAATACTTTTAATGTGAAACTGATACAGCAACATGTGGGAAAATATGTAAAATAATAAGAAAGTATTTTTTTAACAGATCAGACAGATGCTGTCTGCAGCTGAAACACTTCCCTGAAGCCAAGCTGGTAGTTCTGTAGAATACAGTGTTTTACTGAAAAAAGTTAAAAGTCTGCTTAAACCTAAAAGATAAGTATCTTCAGTCCCTACTCAGCATGGTTCTTGCTAGTCTAAGAATACTAGACTTTATCAAAGGAAAGAAATAGAAGATTAAAAAGACTGTATAATTTACAGTCTGACAAAATTCCAATGGACCTAAGAGTTCTTGAAAAGAGAGGTGTCACTCATCTATAACCCTCTAACACACTTTTGTGTGGTGAGGACTGTTTAGAAACAAATTCAGGAAGGAATTCAGGACTGAATCATCGATAATTCATATTCACTCCTTACAAAGGTAAACTTACAAAAAGAATATGTACAATAAGCAATTCTTTGTGCTCTCAGTATTAGTCAGAATTACACAGTTAAACACTAGAATTTTACTGCAGAACTCTTTCTCACTGAGATTGTGGCTTTTTTTAGAAGAGACAGTTTCAAAATCAGGGCTTTTGTACAAGATGATGCCATTTCATGACAGAAACACTGAAGCATCAGTAATTGAAATGCTATCACTGAAAAACAAACTTTCTGCACTAGACAAGCAAAAGCTATTTCTAGTCCTCCTCATTGAGATTTCCTCAAGTTGATGTCTTTCTTTGACAGTGATATATCTTTTTTCCCTCTTCCCTCCACCAACAAAAACCAGGAAACACACACTGAAGCAAATACATCCCTGGCTCGACCTCACTGATTTATTTGCAGTTGGATTGGATCTGATAGCCTACATTTCAAAAAAACTGTACACATATTCCAATGGCAATGAATAATCCCATCTAGGCTTAGATATAAAACACATGCATTATTCCCATTCCTTCTTTTGTCACTTAAAAAAGTGCTTGACCTTACTCTACTTAGTACTAAATGCATGGCAGAACTTACAGATACCCATCACACATTTTGTAAGAGAAGATTCAAGGTTCTGCCAGAGCTGAGAAGCGGTTTATTGGTACTGGCTGTTAAAGATCACTTTCAGCATACTTCTTTCCCCTCACTGCTGGCTCTTTTACAAGAGCTACAACACCCACCCCCAGTCTAGGATGCAGGTTCTTCTTTTCTTCTGCAGACTGGATTATCACACCAAAACGGGAGGTTGTTTGGCAACACATCTCCAGATTCTGGCCAATCTCAATATGCACAGGCACCTGGTGCCTTGTTACAGCTTCAACAGGTCTGCCCAGTGCAGCTGAGTCAACAGCTGCCTACCCACTGTGACTACCCATCCAGTATCCAGCTACTCTCCTCCTTAAACTCCAGACTTCGCTATCAAGTTACTGCCCAAACTGTCCAAAACCCTGACTTTAATTTCCCCACATAATCTGATCTGATTAATTTGTCACAGCCTTTGATTATCTTCACTGAGAAGCATTTGAGAACACTTAAAGGTAAGAGCTGTGTATGGTTACTGAACAAGTTCAGATTTTATCTTCAGCCTCAGTTTACAGACTGTCCTTTCAGAAGGTTTTTTTCATATTTCAGCTCCCTGTAATTATTTTGTGAGGCTCTGGGGAAGCTGTTGGGATTTGCTTATCTGCTGTCCTTAAACAATAATTCTGCTAATTCAGGAAAGCTGTTACACAGCCACAGAAAAGAAACATGAGCTCTAGCTCCAGTATTTGAAACCATGTTCAGCTCTCAGCCACAGCAGCATAAAGTGCAGAAGGCAAGAAAATGAAGAATAAGCAAATCATGCAGTTACACAAACACAGAGAGAGTTAAATTACATGCACATGAAACATAGGGATTCCAACAAAGACCACAGATGGATCTCTGCAATTACAGAAGAGAAGGTTTCAGCAGCTGGACACTACAGCTAGACTGAACTGAAACAAGAACTCTTAGCACAGGATTTTTTAATTAATTCTCAACTTATAAAAAAATCAGCTCACCTTTGTCTCATTCTATTGGCAACACAAAACCAAAACCAAATCATAGAATGGCAGGGGTTGAAAGAGACCTTTAGAGATCACCTAGTCCAACTACTCTGCAGAAGCAGGTCCACCTAGATCAAGTCACACAGGAATGTGTCCAGGCAGGTCTTGAAGACCTCCAAGGAAGGAGACTCCACACCCTTCCTGGGCAGCCTGGGCCAGGGCTGCATCACCTCAACAGTGAAAGATTTTTTTCTTATGTTTAAATGGAAGTGTTCCAGCTTTATCACATTACCCCTTGTCCTGTTGCTAGATATCATATAAAAAAAAGATGCCCCAACCTCCTGACACCCACCATTTAGATATTTGTAAATATTAATAAGATCCCCCCTTCAGTCTCCTCTTTTCTAGACTATCAGTTAAGTGAATTTGCAGTCTTCCAGATGCAATGTTTAGAAAAATAAGCTCAAACTGTATGCAGATAATTTTCCTCTACAGCAATAAATCCTTTAGAAAGGATTAGCAGGCCTACTCCAGCCTGCTGCAGTGTGCCTGTATAGGAGACCGAGAAAAGTTCAGAGCACACTAGTCCATTTTGTTGATCATCTGCCATGGAACCTTTACACCTAAGGGATCCACAAGCACTTTTAGATAACATAACACAACCCACAACTACAAATTATTTGTATCACTAACAGCCAAGAAACAGTAGATTCTGGCTTGCTGACACGGCTATCCAGCAGCAAATACTGCCTCATGAGTGACACACACCATCTGCAAGTTTTGGGACTACTAAGAACTGCTGCGATTTGCCAGTTGGGTTTCAGAACTGAAAGACTTTTAAAAAACCAAACAAACAGAGAACTCTCTTCCCTTTGTTTAAAGGAAAAGGTAGAATTCCAAAATGTATGTGAAACATCCCATTTCCCAAGGGAGAATGTCTCTTTCCAGCCTGGACTCATCTTGCTGCCTTTTTTCTACACTCAGAGTCCCACAACACTA
Organism: Urocolius indicus; assembly: GCA_013401255.1. Lineage (NCBI taxonomy): Eukaryota > Metazoa > Chordata > Aves > Coliiformes > Coliidae > Urocolius > Urocolius indicus. The sequence continues at coordinate 38,381 of WBNH01010056.1, forward strand.
AACACGTTTTTGGTGCTGTTTATGCAGAACCTAGCACAACGCCAGTAACCCAGACACACAGCACTACTGCCATGTGAAATTACTACTCTTGATAACAATTCAAATAACTAATACCCAACAGGAGTAAAATTTGTTTTACTGCTTGAGCTCCCTAAAGAGAACTAGCTTGAAAAACCATCTGACAAACACCACCATGTACACTCACTTGCCACAATGGTGTGCATGTTTGTGTTTACAGATGCCCTGCTAAGTTTTACAACACAAAACACCCATGTTACAGTCAAAGCTGTCGGGGGCATATCATGGGCCCTGCTTTATTTCTTAAGGTATTTAGCAAACTCCTTGTGTCACTACATGCTTCCCATGAACTTTTATGACTAATCAGCACTTACATTGTTTTTTTTCTGTTTTTTTTAAACGCCTGACACACTCCAGGATCTCTTAAACATACACTAAATACAGAGGAATCAGAACTGTATTGGAAAGCCAATCTATAGTGTAGACAATAATCCAAAGTTTGCCTGTGCACTAAAGTTTGTCTGTTTGCACTTCTACAGACACATTGACCCAGGGCACTTCTCATCCTCCAAAACCACTAATGGTTTTCAAATGGTTAACAAGGTCTGGGGTAAAGCTTTTGATGTATATTGTTTTATTTTGCAACATCTACTACTTTTCAAACACGGTTTCCATATTCCCAGAAAAGCTTCATAATTCCTATGCTGCACATTAAATATTATCTTTTCCTGGGTAATTAGTATCAGGCATCTCTGTAAAGAGTGAAAGAATAAGGATTTCAGAACAGTCCCCTGCTGCCATGGACTGGTTTTTAATACGAAAGCCCAAATGGAAACAGAAATCTGCAAGCAGTAATGCACACAAGAAGTGCAGCTGGATTAATTTCCATCAGATCTTTATCCAAGATGGATAAATGTCCACTTAGACCACAGTATGCTCCTGCCAACAACTGGAATTCAGAAAACATGCTCATTTAATGAACAGCACATTATGTAATTTGCCATCAAAGAAGAACATCATATGTTTTACAACATTTGGAGGAGCTCATGGAAAACTTTATGACGGTCAAAGACCACGTTGCAAAAAAAGCCCCACAGTATTTTCATTCCACTGTTCAGACAAGTCCTCCTTTCACTACCTCTTGATAAAAACCAGATTTCTCATGGTGCAAGTACCCTCCTACAAGCCCCTCCACCTGATCTGGCTGTCTCGGATATCTGTTTGGACATTACCTAAACAAGTGAAAAGATGTGCTTAAAGCAAATGCTATTGCCATCACTTTTTGTGTTTCCATAGGCTATAAGCAAGAATTACGTAACAAAATCTTGTTATTCTGCTTTACTAGCTTAGAAGTTCACTGTAGCAGAACTCTCTCTCTGACTTTGGCATCCATGAATCAACCTTAAAACATTTGCCAAGCTAATTCTCAGTCAAGGGAAAATATAGTTTGGAAGGACAAGGACTGACACCACTGATGTGGTGGAGCTGTGAAAGCTTTCACAGGAGAAGAGGTGTAGGCATCAGGCTCATCTCAGGTGTTGTTCATGCAGGTCACCTCAGGACAACAAATATCTGGTGGGGTGTGGATCCAGACTCTGTGGTGGGACTGACCTCACTGCAGATGGTCTCTACTTTGGTGTTCAGGCAGGTACTGTCTACATCTCACGTGAACTCCCCAAAAGCCTCTGGAGCCAATGATGTGGGGGGGATCTCAGACAGAACTGCTGTGAGACAGAAGGTCAGTAGAGCTGGAAAGGAGCCAGAAGTTTTCTAAATGGTGCAAGAAACACCCTTAAACCCTTCTTCTGTTTCTTCCTTATTTACCTTGCTCTTTCGAAAAGCTCACTGAATGATATAGATGCTTTAGCAGAACTCAGTCCTTTCCCCACTGAGACACCAAAGCACCTCTAAAGATCTGTAGAAGAAATGGGAATGGTAAAGCCACACAGAGGTCTGTAGAGCAGAAAGAGCTACAACAGAGAGTCCTCAAGTTTCTGTGAAGTTCTGCTGATTGTTCTCAGAAGTAAACCCAGTGAGTGTATTGGAAGCTGCAGCAAACAGACAAGCCCATGGTTCACCTATCATTCATTCTGTAGCACTAGAGAGTAGCAAGATGTTTTGACATGAAGGCCTTACGACTGCCATAGGCTACAATTTCCTGGCCTAGTGTCACAGCTCAGCAGTGACTATTAACTGGAATTAACACTACCATTTTTGCAATGTCATCAGAGTCCTTGATCTCACACAAACACCTCATCACTTTAACAACTGAGTGTGCTATCTTTTATAACTTTTTATGTATTTAGAGACAGGCCTCTCCAGAGGATGACTAAAACCATTGGCCACAGACATGCCACCGACTAAGGAGGTGTCTATTCAAAATCTCAGTTAGCTAGGTGGGACGACAGTAGAGCAAGATATTCAGGGTAACATTGGGTCGTAAAAGGAACAGGAATTAAAACAGGTATGCAGCAGAAACCAAAGCTGACACTGAATTGTTAGCATTGCTTTAATTTATTTGTAACTAGCTTCCACTGAGGTCTTTCAGTAAGGCCAAAAGGATAGAATAACCAGGTCACAGGTGGCATCACTGTCCTGTAGTCTCTGGTGAATATTTAACATAAGGGGGAGGTTTAAGCAGGCAAAATTTGACAGTGAAGATCAGCAGTTTTCCTCTGATTTCTCAAGTGTAATTTTCTCAAGTCTTCTGAGTTGGACAGTATGATTTAGGAGACACTTGACACATTGAGATCCAATGATGACTCAAGACAAGAAAACAACTTAGCTTGCTAGAAAAAAAATCTGAATTTTTAACTTTTTTTTTTTTTTTAATACTGGATTCAGCCAATAGCCATGAGGAAAAATTGTTTCTAATCTTTTCATAGTAGCTCAGTATCCAGGACCCAGTCACTTGCACCTAAGTGGAGTACTACACACTATGGTTTAAGGTAAGGACTATTTTCATCTGCTTGAACTAGAAAAGAGCAGTTTTGCCCCCCAAAGTCTGTCTGTGGATAGTTTAATTAAAGGTCTGTAATCTCCTTGCATTGACTAGTCATGTTTCCTCATCTCTATTCTTCATTGATAAATCATTTATCATTGCAATCACTTGCTTTTGCTCTCTGTCTGAGGGAAAAATATTATTCTCTTTTAACTGGCAACACACAGACTGCAATAGTGGAAGTGTCTTTTTTTATTCTAACTTTGCAATTCATGCTGTCTTCCATTTTTGTGCCATACATATAGTTTAAATAAATTTGACTGCTCATATGCTGTACTATCAAGCCTCTAGCAATGACCTGAAACAGAAGGGAATTAAAAAGAAAACCACTAAAGAACAGCATGAAAAGTCACCATGTGTAGCACTACAGCAGAGAAAGCAAGTATATTTCCCAGTTCCAGCTGGCCATCTGTTCAAATCCTGACCAAATACACTTATGCAGTGACTGCACAATAATTATCTTGTTTATGCTGATTCATGTCTAAACTATACTTCCTGAGAGTTTAATGAAATCTAATCAAGTACAGAAATTCACATCAGTGGGAACTGGACTGTGGTGAATGGAACATAGAAGACTCCTGACAAAACTCAGAGGGTCAGTGATCCCAAACTGAGACAGAAGTCATAAGCAAAAGTTTAAAAAGCAATAGAGAAACCAGACTACTGGTTGTAAAAGGAAAAGGATTCATGCTGCCATCAGCTCCAACAATATGACTGCAGTCTTCAGAAGCATCTCCAAAGTAACTCTTTGTAACTTTGTAACTGCTTTTATGGCTTCAGAGTCCCTATCTGACTCCTAGTATCTTGTTTCCAGCATTGTGTGCTTGGAAATGCCTGTGAAAATTAATTCCAGATGGCAAACTTATTCTTACAAGCTGAAACAAATAAACAATCAATTACTCTTCCAAAGATGGGAAGACTGGATCCAATGTGATTCACCTATAATTCAGTATTTTTCAAGGCAAAAAAATGGAACTCTAGACATGACATTGACATTCATTTGACCAAATGTAAATATATGCCTCTAAGCTTGTGCCCTTAGGATCTCTTTCATAATCCGTGAAGAATAGGCAATTTCATCTGATCTGAACCATTGATCTTGGCAAAAGTTGAACTGTACTCCAGAAAGTGTCCTGGAAGTGAATCCTTCATTTGCCTGGTGGAAGATATAGACAAGCTGAGAAGCAGACACCTATACATGAGACACTGATGTTTTATCAGACACATAGACTCATAGAATGGTAGGGGTTGGAAGGGACTTTTAGAGATCATGTAGTCCAGCCCTCCTGCAGAAGTATGTCAACCTAGATCAGATCTCATAGGAACATGTCCAGGTGGGTCCCGAAGACCTCCAGGGATGAAGACTCCACACTCTCCCTGGCAGCCTGGGCCAGGGCTCCCTCCCCTCACCAGCCAAGAAGTTTTTCCTTATATTTAAATAGAATTTTTTTGTGTACCAGCTTCAGCCCATTACCCCTTGTCCTGTCACTGGTCACTACAGAAAAAAGGGATGCCCCAACCTCCTGACATCCACCATTTAGATACTTATAAATATTAATTAGATTCCCCCTCAGTCTTCTCTTCTCTAGACTAAACAGCCCCAGTTCCCGCAGCCTTTCCTCATAAGAAAGGTGCTCCAGTCCCCTGATCATCTTGGTGGTCCTGCGCTGGACTCTCTCCAGCAGTTCTCTGTCCCTCTTGAGCTGAGGAGCCCAGAACTGGGCACAGGACTCCAGATAATCACTACAAACAGAAAGGATAGAGAGTTTGGAACATTTTTAATTTCTGAATTATGATAATTTACAGTGAGTCTTCACCTGTCCAATTAATACAACATTTAAAACTATAAAGCACTGGAAACAGCATAAAACAAGCGTTTCATTAAGAAGCATGTGCCTAAATAGTCTCATTAATTTACGTTAAATGAATCTCTTTCCAGCTGTGCAATTTTTTTTCAGCTTTCTAATTATTTTTTACTCTAAGCTTTTATTATTTTATTCTGTTTATTTATTTATTTCCCTTGGATGATAATTTCATAATATTGAAAGTTACAGTCACTATATCACTAAATAAAATACTGGACCAATCAGTTGATCCACTGTGTGGTTCTTATCCTTCTGTGTAAATTTTTGATGCTATGAATAGCATTAGTCAGATAATGCTGCCTCCTTCAAATGTGTTTATTCCTACACCTCAGGAAATAGACCTGCATAAGATTCAATTCTTTCATTCCACTCCAATCCATCTGAATTACAGTGTTCCTTATCACTGACAAACTGTAGCAATAATGAAACAAAAAGTAACAAACCAGTGTGTAAAAATGACACTCCATAAGCAGTAAAAGACATTACTCCTCAAACAATGTCATTTAGTCAATATTATTTTTACTAATTCATATAGATGATGTTTATTACACATTCCCTCTTGGATCTCTATATTGCACAATGATGGGAAAACTAGAGCAATCAAGGGTTCAGGCCCAGCCTACGTGGCTTTATGAAGGGCAGGTCCTGTTTGACCAATCTCATCTCCTGCTACAACAAGGTGATCCACTTAGTGGATGAGGGAAAGGCTGTAGGTGTGGTCTTCCAAGACTTCAGTCAGGCTCTTGACAGTGTCCTACAGCATCCTCCTGGAGAAACTGCCTGCCCATGGCTTGGATGCACCTGCTCTGCAATGGGTGAAAAACTGGCTGGATGGCCAGGCCCAGAGCGTGGTGGAGAAGGGAGTTAAATCCAGTTGGTGGCTGGTCACAAGTGGTGTTACCCAGGGCCCAGTGCTGAGGCCTGTTCTACTTACAATCTTTATCAATGATCTGGGTAAGTGGATCAAGTGTAGCTTCAGTATATTCACAGATGACACCAAGTTGGGCAGATGTGTACATTTGCCTAAGCGTAAAAAGGCAAAGAGGTAGAAAAGACCTTTAAAGACCATCAGGTCTAACCACTGACCTAACACTGCCAAGCCCATCACTAAACCACATCCCTCAGCACCTCATCTATGCATCTTTTAAGTATCTCCAGAGATGATGACTTCACCACCTCCCTAAGCAGCCTGTTCCAGTGTCTAACGACCTTTTTCCAGAGAGGTCTGGACAGGTTGGATCAATGGACCAAGGCCAATAGCACGAGGTTCAACAAGGCCAAGTGGTCGAACTTTAGGACCCAGCACAACAACCCCAGGCAACACTAGAGGCTTGGTGCAGAGAATCTGGAAAGTTGTTCTGCAGAAAATGACCTCTGGATGCTAAGTGACAGATGGCTGAACATGAGACAGCAGTGTGCCTAGGTGGCTAAGGATGTAAATGGCATCCTGGCCTGTATGAAAAATAGTGTGACCAGTAGGACAAGGAAGTGATTGTCTTCCTGCACTCGGCATTAGTAAGGCCACACCTTGAATACTGTGTTCAGTTCAGGGTCCCTCACTGCAAGAAGGACATTGAGATCTTGGAGCATGTCCAGAGACTGGCAACAAAGCTGGTGAAGGGTCTGGAGAACACGTCTGATGAGAAGCAGCTGAGAGAGCTGGGTTTGTTCAGCCTAGAGAAGAGGATGCTGAGGAGACATGATCACTCTCTACAACTACCTGAAAGGAGATTGTTAGTGAGGCAGTGGTCAGTCTCTTCTCTCTAGTAATGAATGGTAAGACAAGAAGAAACGGGTTCAACTTGTGCCAGGGGAGTTTTAGATTGGAGATTGGAAGAACCTTTTCACCAAAAGGGTTGTTAGACNCTTGGAGCATGTCCAGAGACTGGCAACAAAGCTGGTGAAGGGTCTGGAGAACACGTCTGATGAGAAGCAGCTGAGAGAGCTGGGTTTGTTCAGCCTAGAGAAGAGGATGCTGAGGAGACATGATCACTCTCTACAACTACCTGAAAGGAGATTGTTAGTGAGGCAGTGGTCAGTCTCTTCTCTCTAGTAATGAATGGTAAGACAAGAAGAATCGGGTTCAACTTGTGCCAGGGGAGATTTAGATTGGAGATTGGAAGAACCTTTTCACCAAAAGGGTTGTTAGACACTGGGACAGGCTGCCCAGGGAGATAGTGGAGTCACTGTCCCTGGAAATATTTAAAAGACCCATACATGAGGTGCTGAGGGACATGATTTAGTGATGAGATTGGCACTATAGGTAAGACTTATAGGTCTTTTCCAATCCAGAGGATTTTATGACATACTACATCAGCTCCTGAAGCAAAAAGAACAGGATATCATAAAAAAACCCAAAAAACTAGGAAACACTATCACTTCAGACTATTTATTTATTGAAGTTAGATTATTGCCATTAGAGATGTGAAAGATTTGTGAAAACACAAAGACTACGTATTTATACTTGCTTGAGACTGCAGAAAACCTGAACTAAGAGTTCTGAAATACATCCTACTTTATTTTCAAATAGTGTTCTCTCAGATACCAAGAATACAATAGCTTCATGAAGCCTGTCCTTCTTCAAAGTGCACACAGATTAATTCAGTCAGAAAGAACTCTGCCAGTGCTTCTGAAAGCAAGCATAGTCTGTGTTCAGAGCACGATTTAGAGAGTTGAGGTCTTGTTAACTGGGCCCCAAACAATTGCATTTAAAAAATGGCCACTCCTTAACTTAATGTGGGTGGAAAATACAAACACATTCTTCCACCACAGTGTAACACCAATAATGCTGTTACATACTGTGTGGCAGATAAAAATTATTCTGCTCTGATGTAGTCACTTTCTGTAGTGCCAAAAAACAGTATTTCAGGATTGCACACCATTTCCCTAAATGATTGCTTGTAGGTCATTATTGTCCTGCAGAATCGCTTCCTAGACAGTTGCAGTAGCAGCCAGAACTGCTTGTTTATTTATCCTTCTGGAGCCTTTTCCTTCACCCTTTGCTAATGCTCATACCTTGTTTCCAGTAATTGCAAACTACAGTTAGCAAGCAGCAGCTAAACTAAGATTACCCTAGTGACTCACCTACTGCTGTTTGCCTTGAATTTCTGGCTGCTCCTGAAGCAGAAGTGCTAATTAGACAAATGAGACCTTTGCTGACTATGTGTGACTCCTTGACTGGTTTTGAAGCCGAAAGAGGAGTGAAATTGTGCTCAAACATAGTGACAAGGTCTTCACTGCCAGTTAAATACCACAGACCTTTTACAATGCTAACTACGTTGTTCTCCTTAATTCCCATAACTACTAGTCAAAAGTCAAAAGCCTTCATCTGAGAGCAAAATTAATGTCAATCCAAATCACATCAGCTTTGTTCAGTTTGTCCAAAAACTTCACAGGCTGGTGCTGCATGATGCAAGAAGAAACTCTACTAAAATGCAGTGTAGTTTGTCCAAACAATTAAATGCTAGCTAACTATCAGAATGGCATTTATGTGCTACTAATCTTGTTCATATTCCAAATTCCAGTCCTTGTGTGTAATTATTCCAAGAAAATTGGAAGTGATTGAAGCTATACCTAATATGGCATTGAGTTCCAGATTTTGGACCATGCTATGGGCTATTTCTGTACAAAAACTGTATCACCAGCCAAGTTAAAAACCTAACCAAAAGAGTAGTGGCAAATTCCACTTCATTTTATACAATAACTCATTGTTTCCCCACAATACAATACAATCAACAGTTTCTCAAGTCCTATGAAAGTATTTTACTAACATAAATGACCTAGCTGTTTAGGGCTTAGTAAAAGCCAAATTTTTAACTTGGCTCTCCCAAAGCAAACTCTCCTTAATACAAAAAACTATGTGCTGTCTGATTCTCTTGCTTCTGTCTAGTAGTGCATCTACTAGACAATGTGCAAAGCCAGCTTCCCCTGTCTGCTTCTTCTGCTGTACCCTTTTATAGCAACTCACTACATTTTTAAAAGAAGAAAACAGTTGCATGATTAGACCACCATTTGTTTGTATCTGCACGGATATGCTGGAAGGGAATTAATAACCCATTGCTAAAGCAATATTTGATAATTTAATTCTACTATTGCATCTGTTACAGCATTCTTATTTGATGTTGGGTGCATCACTAATAAAAAACATCAGAAGCAACTCCTGATAACATATTGTCGTTTTTTGTTTGTTATTTTTGACATTCAACCTGCAATGAATCACAGAATCTTAAGGGCTGTATGGGACCTTGAAAGATCACCTAGTCCAACTCCCCTGCCAGACCAGGACCACCTAGAGTAGGTAACAAAGAAACTTGTCCAGGTGGGTTTTTAATGTCCCCAGAGGAGACTCAACAATCCATGTGGGCAGCCTGTTCCAGTGCTCCCTTACCCTCCCAGTGAAGAAATTCTTCCTTATATTCCTGTGGAACCTCTTGTGTTCCAGTTTGTACCCATTGCCCCTTGTCCTATCATTAGCCATCATTGAGAACAGCCTGTTACCATCCTCCTGACACACTCACCCCTCAGTCTCCTCCGAGCTACAGAGCCCCATCTCCCTCAGCCTTTCATCACAACGGCGATGCTCCACTCCATCATCTTGGTAGTCCTGCGCTAAGCTCTCTCCAGCAGCTCCCGTCCTTCTTGAACTGAGGGGTGCACAACTGGACACAATATTCCAGATGTGGTCTCACAAGGACAAAGTAGAGTAGGAGGAGAATCTCTGTCAGCCTACTGCCCAAAGCCCTGCTAATACACCCCAGGATGCCATTGACCTTCTTGGCCATGAGGGCACATTGTTGGGTCATGCTCATCCTGCTGTGCACCAGGACCTCCAGGTCCTTTTCTCCTACACTACTCTCTAACAGTTCATTCCCCAATGTGTACTGGTACATGGGGCTCTTCTTTCCCAGATGCAAGACTCTACACTTGCCCTTGTTGAATTTCATTAGATTTGTCCCCACCCAACCCTCCAGTCTGTCCAGGTCTTGTTGAACGGCAGCACAGCCTTCTGGTGTGTCAGCCACTCTCCGCAGTTTAGTGTCGTCAGCAACCTTGCTGACAGTGCCCTCTTTTCCCTCATCAAGGTCATTAATGAACAGATTGAACAGCAGTGGTCCTAGCACCGACTCCTGAGGGACTCCAGACCTCCAACTAGACCCTGCCCCATTGGTCACCAGTCCCTGCCTTCTTCCCTTCAACTAGTGAGCAATCCACCTCACTATCTGATCATCCAACCCATATTGTCTCAGTTTTGCTGCCAGGATGCTGTGGGAGATGGTGTCAATGCTTTCCTGAAATCAAGATAAATGACATCCACTGCACTACCACCATCTATCCACCTGGTTACATCAGCATAAAAAGCTATCAGGGTGATCAAACATGACTTCCCCTTGGTAAAGCCATGTTGACTCCTTTCAAAGACCCTCTTGTCCTTTAAATGCCTGGGGACAGCAACCAAGATAAGTCATTCCATCACTTTTCCAGGGATGGAGGTGAGGCTGACCTGTCTGTAGTTCCCCAGCTTCTCCTTCTTACACTTTCTGAAGACTGGAGCAATATTTGCTTTCCTCCAGACCTCAGGCACTTCTCCTGTTCTCCATGACTTACTGAAGATGATGGAGAGTGGTCTATCAATGACTTCCACCAGCTCCCTCAGCACCTGTGGGTGCATCCCATTAGGGCCCATGAATTTATGTACATCCAGACTGCTCAGCTGATCCTTAGCCCAGTCCTCACCAATCAAACAAAACTCTTTTAACCTGACTTCCTCTGGAGTCTGGGGCTCCTGAGGACAGTCCCCAGCAGTATAGACAGAGGCAAAGAAGGCACTCAGTAACTCTGCCTTCTCTGTATCCTTTGTCACCAGGACATCTGCCTCATTTAACAGTGGGTCTACATTGCCTCTAGTGTTTGTTTTGTCTGTAATGTTTTTGAAGAAGTCCTTTTTGTTGTCCTTGAGCTCTTTTGCAAGGTAAAATGAAAGCTGGCAGGAAATGAACCTACAAAACTTCTGATTTTACATTGCCAGATAAAGTATAAATGAACTTTCCAATACTTTATAGTAAATATCTCAGCAGTGAGCAGATTGATTTTAATCTCTATATACTTAGGGTCATAATATACACAAAATAGGTTTAAACTACCACTTTTGACATTTTAAGTTTGTGAAAAATACATGCACTTCTATGGAAGTCACAATGATGAGCACAGAAAAACTCAAGAACTTCTGAAGTTTGTTCTCAAAATTGAAAAAAGAACTGTTGTCATTAAACAAAACATAGGTTCACACACTAAGCAATAAGAAACGGCTGAAATGGCAACAATTGTCCTTTGAAGCATTTGAATTGATACAAAAAGCATTTATGACTTAAAGATCTCATATCACATAGCCCTTTGATTCCATACCTGAGGTTGTAACAGCAACAGCCATACTGCAGCAGGCATTTGTCGATATTAATGACTAATGTTATAATAAATTACTAAAAAACATGTAGCAAAACTGAAATTGCTGTGGCACTACATTGGCACCTTTTGCAGGAGTAATATATAAGACAAATACACTATGTTTACTACTCCAAAGTATATTTCTACAGTATGGCCATCGATAATAAAGAGCACACTGCAGTGGGTATTGTATCAGGTGGCATGAAGTGGTTAGTGTTAGGCAGATGAGACAGACAAACAGAAAGATGGATGGACAGAAGAACAGACAGACAGAAGGACAATCAGAAAGAAAGCTAGAAAGACAAACAGAAAAACACACAATCCACCATCAACAGTGCTTTAATGCAACTTCCCAGCATCTGCTATTCACACACACAAAATCAGCAAAATCTTATTTTTAAAAGCTAAAAGGGATGCAGGACATGGAGTGTGTTTCCTAGAGACTAAGTCTTACTTTGAATGAACAGCCCGACATAACTAGGCATACATAGTCTCCAACAAACTTCCAGATACAATAATCTTTCAAAAGAAAAAAAATACTTTTGTTGCTATTTTGTATCTGTTCTTCCCTGAATTTATTTTGCACACAATAAGCAATATATTTGTGGAATCTGAGCAGAAGTTTTTTCTTAAGTTTTTCTAGGGCAATTAACAGCTTTCAATAAAAACTCTCCCAAGGAAGAAAAATTAAGCAGTTCTCTTGTACCCTTCAGATTCACCTACAGTTATTTAATTCAGTTTACTTTGAAAAACTGTGCCCTAAATAAGAGTTTGAAGCAAAGAAAAGCTAGTCTAAAAGAAACATATTTATCAACTGCTGTATTGTTCCAGATGATGGCATTCCACACACATTTCTTTGTGTGCTCCTTCCTAGTGATTATGTTACCTACTACACCATCTAAGTATACACCGAATGCAAGTCTTGGTCTGAGACAACTTTCTCCTCACCCAGTACCACTAATGACTGGCTGTGAGGCTCAGGCAAGCCACTTCTGTACAAAATTACTACCTGTAAGAAAGACAGCACTTTTCAACCTCACACAAAAGGGTAATTATGAGGAACAAACAGCAGAGATGGCTAACGTGTTCTCAGTGAAAGAACAGACTGAATGCCTTGAGATTTCAATTCTAAAGTCAAACCAGTTTCTTCTCCCTGTCTGCCAACACTAGGGAAGAGTCAAATCTAAATGAATTCTGACTTAAGGACTGGAAAAAAGGCTTCAGCTAACATCCTTCAGCATAGTCTAATCAAATTTTTAGTTGCACATAGTTGTGGAAAGAGCCTAGAGAAACCGCCTTCAATGAAAATTTGCCTTTGCTAAAGAAAAAGATAAGCTCAGAAAGATGAAAATCATCGTGTCTCTCATTTAAACATTGCAGAATATCTGTACAGAACTGCCACCTTACACCTACAGCAACAAGAAAGTTGCAAAGCCTATGGAAAATAAGACATTACTCATTTTTCAGCTGTCTTGCAAAACAAAACCATTTCTTCTTTAGAAACAGTAGAGATCCACTCTCTATCTTAACCAGTAGAAAGGAGAGATTTTCAGTCAGCACCATAGTCATGCAACAGATCATGACAACTAGCTACCACACATACAGAAATCCCAGTTTGCCAAAGAAATCACATATATTTGGGTTATCCTGTTGTACATTCAGCAGCATTCAAGGTCTGTTTATAATTTGCAGTGTGCACATATTTTGGATTATAACTTGAATATTTATTTAGAAACAACACAGCTCTGAAGAAAGAATGAAAGTACATTAAAATGATCTCTGTTGGCAAACATTATATTTAGGTATCTGATAAACTGATAATTAATCCCCAGCTCTGGGGTTAGGATCGATCTTCACCACATCAAACTGTCAGGGACTACCAGAAACAAACCAGAACCACCACCTGCAACACAGCAGTTTACTCATATCCTCTGAATATACCAAATGCTTTCCTGCCACTTATGAGACTTCAGGTATTTAAGGTGTCCTAGGTCTCCTGTTTTCATCATTGGCAGCACACTGAACTTTAGTTCTCTAATGCTAATCATTGTCAAAACACATCTAACTGGATGAAATTTAAGGTAAAGAGTTTGATAAATCAAACAGATAAGAAGACTTATGCTGTATTTCCTTTTTAGGCCACGAGTTAATTGGTGCAACTTTTGAGATTTAAAAAATATATACATATCTCTCTCCACCTCTGCAGTTCCACTATCATCTCAAGAAATACTTTCACAGCATGTTGTATGCATGGGTCTGAAAACAGTGATTATGGAATTGTTAAACATGAAGTAGCAGGTTGGATTCTTGCCTACAATGAGTGATAAAAGGAAGAGCAAAACCTTTCTGTTCCTTCACTCTAGTTCCCCAGCCACTATGTATTTTAAGGTTCAGGTATCACATATTGCTAACGAACCTACAACTAGTACTAGAGAAACACTCTCATTTTCCAATCTGACTATATCTTTTAAGCTCTGATTTTGTAGGTTTAAAAAAAACCTGGAGCTGAAGACTGAAAGATCAAGTTCTTTACCTCTGGGGTGTTAATAACATGTTTACATTCAAAAAGTTTGGAGATCTTCCTTTGAATAGCAAATGAAAAAAGCAAACACAGGATTAAGACCCATGTGGTCTATATCCCAAGGAATGGCTATACACGAAGTTCTACTTTAAGCTCAGTGGCTTTGCATACTTGGAACCATACAACTTAGTCACTCATTTATGGAGATATACCAAAAATTAAAGCATATAATTCTAGATAGCAGAGATCCAAGGCTAAGGTAAGCCATGCACTTCCTGGACATGCCAGGGAAAAATGAAAATCTCTTGAGCTAAGCCTTGAAATAGGTAGCCTACCTACTGTGCAAAATATAAGTAGGCTACAGCACAAAAGATGTAAACTATTTCCCAAAATCGCTGCCAGAAGCAAAAATTAACTTTGCATCCCCATCTAGGTCTGCAGCTGAGCTACAGGCAAGGTGTTGTGTGTATGATCTTTCAGGGTTAGACAGATCTAGCAAGTAAGAAGATTGAATCTTTCCATGGGACTGTCATGAGATTTTACCTGGCTTAACAATTAAATAGGACTCTGACTGGACTCTGTCTTCAGATATCTGGCCTGCCTCATTTCCTTTCAGCACAGCTGAGTGGGAAAACATACTCTAATTTTTGCTAGAATACAATGAGTTTTCTTTGAGAAGTGGGTAATGCCTTGAATATGCCAAACTATTAATATCCATTTCACTGAGCATTACAGACATCTTTGAAATAAAATTCATTACTTTTTTGTTTGCCACTAATGCAGCACTCCCAACACAGAGAAGTGAGTATTGTCCAAAATTCTGCCCTGGTCAGTAGTCTCAATCACATCACACAACAGCAACTGTAGTGTATAAGACAGAATGACCATGCACCATCAAATATAGATATTTTTCAGATTCTTACTTTCAGAGGAGAAAGGATTGGCTGGGTTTGAAGCTGCCATACCAAAGAATGGGAAATGCAATCGCTGCTATCTTTAAGGAAAGTCTTTGCTCCAGCAAGCTAGTTCTGAAAGAAGGTATTGGAAAACACACACATGACAAATATTTCTAAATTTTATTTTAGCAGGAAAATCCATTCTTCTCCATGCAAGATAAAAAGCATTCACCATTTTCCCTAAGCTCAGCAGACACAATAAGACTGTGACTGGGGGTGAAAAAAAAAAAATCCCACAACTATGAGATGTGATCTATAGAAATGCCTGAGAGATTAGAATTTCTCCAGATTAACTTTTACTACTTCTTTTACCACAAGAAAAATTATAGAAACGAGTTCCTCTGACAACAATATGCAGGAAAGCCAGCTGCGTCAGTCACGCACATTCCTCTAATTTCTTTAAAAAGAAGAGTTACGACTTCAAACACATTCCTTTGTACCACCAGGTGTGAAAAACCCTACAGCCCAGAGCCACACTGAAAAGGCCATTTTGATTTCATTTATTACTTTAACACACCAGAGCTGTCAAACAGGCACATATCACAGACCGAGAGCTGTAAATTTTATTTACCTTTTTAAGCAGAAACATTTATTCAAGTCAGGTTCATGCAGAACACCACCTTTAAAATTCAGGCCAGTTGTAGCTTAAGTAGCAACCAGTCATCAGATGATAACTTAGCAGCTATTGGTAACAAGAATAAATATTGATACCTGGTTATTTGGGTTTTTTTTTTTCATGTCAAAAAGCTCTCTCCTGTTTAAGATGCAATGTGGTCTGCATTTAGTTATAGCACTGCAGACAGCTAAGGGCTAAGTCATTGCTGAATTTGAATAGAATAAAATCAAGTAAGTTGGAAGAGAGCTTTAAGACCACTGAGCTCAATTGCTAACTTAGCATTGCTTTGCCCACCCAGTATGAGAAGAATTCACCATGTTCAGGACAGAAAAGATCTGTTTGGGCTGCTGTGTGGAGTTTGATGGAGGTAGACCTTTCTGGTACCTGCGATAGTCTAATTTCCATGCATTTTAATGTTCCAGGGCATTACAAAGCTCAAAGACAGCCACATACTCAGGCAAGCCTGGAGACAGATGAGTTGCCATCCAGCTTCTTCAACACTCTCCTTCAATTACCCCATACTTAAAAGGCCACTCAGGCTACTTGTCCATCTGTGTAGCACCTAAACAGTCCTGCTTGCCACTCTGGTCAGACTGCTCATTCTTGGAACATCACTACCGAGTCTGTTTCCTTTGTCACAGCTGCATCACATTAAATAATCCTCGAACAAAGCAGACTTATGTTTGTTATACTGAGAGCAAATATGTGCCCTCCACAATGAAATCCAGTATCTTCTACTATGCATTTAGAGGCAGTCCACTCTTCATTAAAAAAAAAACCACAGAAAACAACATTATAATAGGGAAAAAAAATGATTTAAAGAAATAAAAGCCTTCATAAACAAAGTAGGAAGTCATGTTCCAGTCATTTGATACACATTTCTTCAATCTACAGTTATCTCCACACCATATGTATTAAAATACCTGGTAGAAGATGTTGCTGGAAAGATCCGAATCACAGGATACACAGTGCTTACTTCTAGTAATGTAATTTAAGGCATAACAGGTTCACATAACATTTTACAGAAGAACAGAGGGGAGTGAGGGACAACACTGTTTCGAAATTAACTCACATTTGCTGTTAGCTATTGCTGACTTTGATTATCACAGATCATTAACAATTTCTTAGAGCAAATGAAAAGCAGTCAGAAATAAAATGAGAAAAAAACAACCCTGGGGTTATACTTGGTATGAGAAGAATGTGCATATTTTTTACCAGATGGTTTCCTCTCGAGTGATAAGGTTTTATAATACATTATCGTTACTCCACATAATAAGTATTACTACTGACTTGCTTGCAAATGCTTTTAAAATTCTAAGAAAACCTAACTGCTGCATCACCTGCAGCAGAGACTTTCAGGAAATGTCATGAATCAGGATACTAGCCTCTCCAGTGTCCATCTGTTTATTGACCAGCAGCCTAGAGCTGAAAATGTGATCTACTGTGCCAGGGGCTTAGCATACTTTTAAGTCAAACCTTTGCCAAGATAATTTGCTTTGGCTGGGGTGAAGAAAACAGCCAAAATTATGAAAAAGACAAAAAGCCACAATTTTGCCCGGAGAACATGTTATATTACAGAGTCCTACTCTGGACAAAATGTTTCATTAAACCACTCAATGAGTTCTTATCCATTCATGGTAGCCATTTAAGAGCCTCTGGCTATGACATAAACCTGAAGTAAAAGCAGCCTAGCAGACAAACAGTAACGTTTCTGAACATGCGTAATTAATTCCTGCTTAAGTTAGGGATAACATCACAGATTCCCTCCATCCAATGCACTTGAAATATCTGTTCAAGTTATTAATGAAAGATAAGCATGACCTGTGCTAGATAAGGCTTTTACAATGCTGTGAAGCCCCAATATGACAGTTAAGAGCTCAGTTGCTGAAGGACCCTTTTAGATGTCTTCAGAAGAATGGCCCTGACCTTTGGCAGGCTGGACCGCCATCCTGAGCAACCATGCTCAGATCCTTGGGTGTCTAAAATAAACCCATACGAATCTAGTTCTAAGTACTGATTTCAAGTATGAACAAATCTAAAATTGTGTGTATATATCTCTCCAAATGCACCTTTTTTTCCCTTCAGGTTTTCTTTAAAATGCTGCCAACAAAATCAGCAATATAAAACCATCAGACAGTCTTGCATCCTACTCAGTGTACAGGAAACAACAGCTAACATCTGTGACTCCGTTTCATTCAAAACAAAGACAGGACACCAGCTCTCATTAAAATGCTATATGAGAGTGTCAACCTATGTTTCATGTCTTTCTGCAAACCAGTTTCTCAGAAACAAGGGAGCCCACATGTTTGGCTTTCTAATTCATAGCAAAGAACGATTTTATGAGACATTTCAGTAAACGAGAGCAGTATATCAAATAATGTTTCTAAAAAGTAAAAGAGTAAGTTGCTATGTATTTTTCAGCAATAATTAACTGACCATCGACTTTGCAAAGGCTGTTGCTTGCCTTATCTCTTGTTCCAATGTGCAACAGCCTGACAGAAGAGAACTGCAAACAGCTTTCCAGATCATTGTCCTTGGACTCACATACAAGCTGTATTAATGTCCTTTTCCCCAGTGTTAAATGTTTTTGATAGCTAAGAGCAAGGCACCACAGTGTAAGAGCTAGTTACTAGATGAGGACATCCCACTGTGGGCTGTATTTGGCACTTTTTTCCTCTAATGTGAAAGCATGACACCCATTAGTATAATTGGGATTTACAAGCTTGTACAATGAAGCAAAACTTATAAAAGACCCAAGACAGTGAACATAAGCTATCACCAACAGGGGTGAATTTGACACGCAAGCCATAATGCTGCTACTACAGAGATTCTGGCTTTCATGTGTAACAAAATTCTTAGCATTGTTTGGTATTCATATCATTGATCTATTTTGTGCTTTCGTCTCACACTAGTTTTTAAAAGTAAAAATGAAGAGTCAAATCAAACAATGCCATCCTAAAACACGACACAGTCATGCGTTACTTAAAAAAAATTGAAAGGCATAAATTGATGGAATAAAACCTGAAGGGAGAGAGATGTACAGATCTTTATTTCTTCAGCTTTCTTGTTAACTATTTTAGAGGACCAACCTTACCAAAGAATCACCGAATCTCAAGACTGGAAGGGATCTCAGAAGTTCACCTAGTCCAACTCCCCTGCCAGACCAGAACCACCTACAGTAGGTCACACAGGAACTCGTCCAGGTGGGTTTTGAATGTCTCCAGAGAAGGAGACTCCACAGCCCATCTGTTCCAGTGCTACTTCACCCTCACAGGAAAGAAATTATTCCTTATGTTTCTTTGGAACCACTTATGTTTCAGTTTATAACTATGTCCTATTATTGGACACCACTGAGAAGAGTCTGACTGCATCCTCCTGAAACACACCCTTTACGTATTTGTAAACATTAATGAGATCCCCCCTCAGGCTCCTCCAGGCTGAACGGTCCCAGATCATTCAACCTTTCCTCATAAGAAAGATGCTCCAGCCCCCTGATCATCTTGGTGGCACTCCGCTGGACCTTCTCCAGCAGTTCCCTGTCCCTCTTGAGCTGAGGAGTCCAGAACTGGACACAATATTCCAGATGTGGTCTCACAGGGTCAGAGTAGAGGGGGAGGAGAACCTCTCTAGACCTACTGCCCACAGCCCTTCTGCCACAGCCCTGGGATGAACCAAGAAGAGTGCAGCCAGCAGGTCAAGAGAGGTTCTCCTCCCCTTCTCCTCTGCCCTGATGAGGCCTCATCTGGAGTCCTGTGTCCAGTTCTGGGCTCCTCAGCTCAAGAAGGGCAGAGAACTTCTGGNCCTGGAGGTCTCAAGACCCACCTGGACGTGTTCCTGTGTTATCTGACCTAGGTGGACCTGCTTCTGAAGGGAGCTGGACTGGATCAGCTCTTAAGATCCCTTCCAACTCTACCATTCTATGATTCTACGGTCATCCTGTTGTCCACCAAGACCCCCTGGTTCCATTCCCCTGTATTACACTCTAACAGTTTATTGCCCAACCTGTACTAGTACATGGCGTTCTTCTTTCCCAGATGCAAGCACTTGCTCTTGTTGAATTTCATTACAGATTAGCAGTGAGAAAAACTTAAGAGAATTCAGTTGAGGAAGACCTCTACCTTTTTTACATCCTTTCTACCCCTCGGACAGCGATTATTACACCAGTGAAACAGAAATATAACATACCGCTTGGAAATTAAACTAGAAACATAACTCTGGTCTGTTGTTAAATGATCAAATTGTTGACACATAAAAGACAGAAAAAACCCACCAAACAACCACCAACCAAAACAAATGAAAAACAACAAAAAAACCCAACCCAACTGAACAAATAAAACCGAAACTCAGAATTTATCACAGTGTTGCTGTTTTGTATGTGGGAAGACAGTCCTGCAATGCAGTCACTCTGATTCAAAATAACTGAGGAAGATGTTAAAGAACAACTCCGGAAGCTTGCCAGTTTTAGGGTCAGAAAGTTTTGGTAACTTGTATCCAAGAGTTCTAAAAGGGGAGGTCAAGAACTGTGGGACCTTCAAGGTATTGTTCAATACATCTTGGAACAACATCAATTTTCCCCAAGAACTGGCAACCCAATGCATAATATCTACCGAGGGCACTCAGCACAACATACGACATTTCAGTCATGTCAGTTTGACATAATTCAGGGTGGACAGGAAGAGAAAGAAGAAAGAAAAGACAGCTGATATTAACCAGACCAGTAAAGAATTAACAGTCGGAAATATAGCCAAAGACAGCTTTATAAACAACAGATCCCATCTAATGAGATTGCAATTTTTACATTTTCTAATCACATTTCCTAATGAGATTACATGTTTGAGCAGTAAAAGACACAGTATGCTTATGAAACATTTAGGCTTTCTGAGGCATTCATCTTGGCACATTTTCATGAAGAATGATTTAAAGAAAATGTATGCTGTACACATTCCCCTTATTCAAAACCTGACCAATTGAGAGAGCTTAAGATACACTTGCATGTACATTTTTACCAATCAGTTTTGCCCCTCTGGCACTGAACATTCTTACAAAGACTTGAAAGATTATGTGAAAATGTTGCTAGAACAGTCTGTAGATAATATAAACATTGCAGGACTGCATCTTTATCACCCAGACAGATGAGAGACACACAACCACCAAAGCCATTTGTAATCCAAGCTCCAGTGAACAGTACAAATTTATATATTTTCCAACAAAAACTATCAGAACAGAGAAATTAAGCCTCAGGAAACAAGTCTGTAGTCTGCAAAGCAGACTACTCTTGAGACTTTTGGTGTCACCTTAGAGTAGTTCTCATCAGATCTCTGCAGTTAAACAGGTTAATGCAATCCTAGGAGACACACAAGAGGACCTAAGAATCTCTCTAGGCAATGCAATCTGTTGCTGTACTGGTCTGCTAACATCTCTGCCAAATCTGCATCATCCAAGTGCTAGATTTACTCTACTGTCACCAATATCCAGACTTCCTTCAGCACAGAAATGCTTTGCTAGAAGGCAGGTACCAGGCTAGTATTGCTTTCTCTTTTCAGAGCTGTTACACCAAATGACAAGTATATAGTTTAAAACTACACATTGCTACCCACCATCATACATTAAGTAACGTGAGACTTCATATTTTTCTCCATGGTCTTTTGTCTTTGGTTACCTGTACACTTAGACCTTTACTTACCAAGCTATACTAACTACAGTCTCATTTTTCTTCCATTTGCCAGTGTTAATTTGCTCAAATCAGCAAGCTAGCTTATGTTTCCTCAGAAAAAAAAATTATATCTTTCTCTGTGGGACAGTGACCACTGTTACTTTATCCTTCTCTCCAGTCTTCGTATTTTGGCAAATACAATGCATCGTTTCTTTCTTTAGAAAGGGACACACCAGCTCCTGAAATTCAATGATCCAAACAGTTTACATTTGTCCCTATTATCAGCCCTTCAATTACTAATCACTGACAAGAGTTTCTGAAGTGACGTGCATCTACTACTTTTAGGACAAAGTATAGTGGGCAGAGTAAGACATGTCAGTTGGGCACATATGGCAGCTTAGGAGAATATCTTACAAATTTTAAACCAGGTTGAAGTCAGTCTAGTCCTAAATAACTTGCTATTTTTCCAGTAAGCTGAAAGGAATTACTAAGCAAGAAGGAACAATGCATTTAAAAAACTGATTGAAAATTAACTGTGATTAGATTCACAAGGGATTCTTCCCAACTGCCTGCTGCCTTTCCTATGGGCTTGTTGTTTCAATAAATACCAGCTGTGGCCTGCAGTAGTTTTCTGTATGTACAGAGATTCTGTTTTCTTCATTAAACTGAATTATTTACATTAGATTTTTAAAAAAAAACAAGCACACAACAATTGTGGATGTGAAGTCTATGTTCTGCATAGGATGCAGTAATTAAAACAGCAAACTGCTCTAATAATGTGAAGGAGGAGTGTGCTGGTCTCACACTCTCACATCAGACATCCAATTTCCACAGCCTCATGAGCCGCAACAATATGAAACAGTCTGAATTGCAGCTAACAGTCTTTCATCACTCACAGGTATCACCTTCACTGGTAATTTGCACTCCCCACTACGACTCACAGCCTCAGGATACTATTCCCAAATGTCTCACTTTCTGCTCTATCCCATCCCTGGCCTCTCTTGCCTGTTTCTTCTATTTCCTTACAGAGTTTACCAGACACATTAGTTTCTCTCATGGGTTTGAAAACTTTCCTAAATCTCCACTTCAATCACTGTTGGTTACACAGGCAAGCAGTTCACTTCAAATTTTCTAAGCACCTAACTCCAGTTTCAAGTGGCACTGAACTATATTTCACAGGGCCAACTAGATAGCAACAGTACTTCTGCATGCAGTGCTTGACAAGACCACACAAGTAACTTGAGCTATGTCAAAAATGCAAATGCTACACTCTTCAGCAAAACAGTCAAATTGTAGATCCTGCCCTTATGTGGCACCTGTGTTGTCTAACAATCCTGCAAAAATGGAAAAAATATTTAGAGACTTGAGTCCTAACAGGCAAGGAAATCTATCAACATACAGCTACAGATCTAAAGTTGCTCTGAACATACAAAAACATTCAACATCACACTCTGGTGTTTACCTTTTTCTTAGCTCTGAAACAAGAGCAGGATTTGGCTCTTTGCTTTGACTGACTTTTCCAAATATTCTTACCAGCTTTTATGGCTCAGAAAATGTTGTTTTACTTAAGATAAAAATCCCTGCTCTTCTTATGGTGTACAACACCCTAGAGATACTATGTCAAACTGCTGCTGTACTACTGCTTAATTAAACCTCGTGAAGAATAAATTAATGTGTAACCTCAAATACTTCACATTTAAACACTACCTTGAATTTGTATTTCAGAGTTGGATGGAGCATGTAGCACTGAGCTGAGGAGCCAGCAGGCTAGCCGGTGGAAGTCAGAAAACCTGCCGTAGATCTGTAAGACTCACTACCAGCTTCTGCCCACAGAAGTAGCCAAGAAAGCCCAGCAAGGTTCCCAGTAGCTATGGGCACTCACTACACTGCTCACCCTGCTGCCCAGTTTTTAACTGTTGCCTCTACTCCCAGCCCTGACACCAGCACCTCTTCTAAGCTCTAGTAAGAGCAGTTCTATTCATTTTAAAGATTCAAAAATCTGGCACAGTTAATGAGTCAAAAACAATACAATATATTATGTGGGACTATTGTCACTCTTCCTACTGTAACCACAGCACAAAACCGCACCTCTGGGTAAATTTTTGCTCTAGTAATACTTAAAACTGTGTTACAAGTCAGCCATTTAGTTCATGCTGCTCCAGAAGACAGAGCACATTTCATCCTTCAACATTATAGTAACATAGAAATGGTCTTTGTCACAACCTCTGTACAAGACAGATTTGGAGGCTCTAGCACAGTATTTTCTGTGATACTGTCCAACACTTATGCTTCGCAAAATAACTACAAAGTCTTGTCCTTAGCATCAAGTTCACCTCTCTCTGCTCTTACTACAGTCTCACAGTCATTGGAACACAAATGAGCATTTCAGATTCAGAAAAAAAGCAAGGACAACATAGGTAGCACCATGTCTGCTGTCTGATTAAAACCAATGCAAATCTATACAGAAAAGAATCCGAGCCAGAAAGTAAATACTTTGCTGTGTCACACACTTGCCCAGTAACTTCTTAAAGAGGAAAGTGTCTGCAAAAGCCTTTCCAGCCCTGGCAAATTCCCCAGAAAATCATTCTCTAAAGAGTTAATTTGGCTCTCATGCTGCAGAACTTAGCATGCAAGCACAGGATGCCCAGGCTTCTCTCTCTGCAACTCCACTGCACTGAGATCATGTAACAAACCTATGTAAGAGACACTATCTCAATTCAGCAACAGAAAGCATTGAATTTGAATCCATCATGAAACCAACACCAAAAAGACATGTGATACTAGTAGAAATTATAGTACTTTATTAAGCCTTTTGGACAAAGGGTTAGTGAGCTTCAGGGGACTCTGGCAATCACCTATAACCACTCCTAGGTTACTTTGTTCTTGCTGACAAGTAAGGATTCATCCCTGGAAGACAACGACAACAAAAGATGGTAGGCAGCAATTGGAGTTAATCTAATTATAAAAATCAGAGGCTGTACTTAGAGTAACTCATCCCTCCTATCATCCTTTCACTCCCTCAATGTACAAGACCTCTGCTCTCAATCAGCCTTCTACTAAATCACACATATCTCCTACTACACAAAAGCACTACATCATTTTGCTGAAGTGAAAGAGGGATGATACTGACTGCAGGGAGGGAAGGGGATGCCCAGCCTATCACCAAATGCATTGCTCTCCTTGTTCTTGGTCTGGAGAGGGCACATAAGCAGTAGGACTTATATGTAAGCAAGAGTCAGAGGGAATAACAAAAGCCAGAGCAAGCAATGAACAGAAGACAGCTGAGCTACATCAGAGAGTGGTGTCTTGCAGATGACAGTCACACCTAAAAGCTGGCATTATCACAAAACCACAGAATGGTAGGGTTGGAAGGGACCCTTAGAGATCATCTAGTCCAAACCCCTGCAGAAGCAGGTTCACCTAGATCAGGTCGCAAAGGAACATGTCCAGGTGGGTCTTAAAGACTTCGAAGGAAGAAGACTCCAAAACCCCTGTGGGCAGCCTGTGGCCAGGGCTCCCTCACCTGAACAGTAAAATAGTTCTTTCTTATATTTAAGTGGAACTTTTTGTGTTCCAGCTTCATCCCATTACCCCTTGTCCTGTTGCTAGCTGCGATAGAAAAAAGGGATGTCCCAACCTCCTGACACTCACCATTTAGATACTTGTAAATGTTAATAAGATCGTTCCTGCAGTCTTTCCTCATATGTTCAGTTTATTACCAACCAGGACTACCAGGTCT
Organism: Urocolius indicus; assembly: GCA_013401255.1. NCBI lineage: Eukaryota > Metazoa > Chordata > Aves > Coliiformes > Coliidae > Urocolius > Urocolius indicus. The sequence goes on from WBNH01010056.1 coordinate 63,191, forward strand.
CTCTCTGCAGAGCTGCTCTCCAGCAGGTCAATCCCCAGCCTGTGCTGGTGCATGGGGTTGCTCATTCCCAGGTGCAGGACTCTGCCCTTGTCCTTGTTGAACCTCATGAGGTTCCTCTCTGCCCAACTCTCCAGCCGGTCGAGATCCCGCTGAATGGCAGCACAGCCTCTGGGGAATCAGCCAGTCTTCCCAGTTTGGTGCCATCAGGGAACTTGCTGAGGGTATACTCTGTCCCCTCACCCAGGTCATTGATGAAGATGTTGAACAAGACTGGCCCCAGAAGCGATCCCTGGGGAACTTCACTGGCCACAGGCCTCCAACTTGATTCTGTGCCATTGATCACCACCCTCTGGGCTCTGTCATTCAGATAGCTCTCGATCTACCTCATCCTCCAACCCACACTGTCTGAGCTTTCAGATGAGGATACAATGGGAGACGGTGTCAAAAGCCCTGTTGAAGTCAAGGTAGATGACATCTGCTGCTCTCCTCTCATCTAGTCAGCCAGTTATACCATCATAGAAGGCTATCAGGTTGGTCAAACAGAATTTCCCCTTGGTGAATTCAAGTTGAGGTCCCCTGATAACCACCTTCTCCTTCATGTGTTTAGAGACGACATCCAGGATGAGTTGTTCCCTCGTCTCTCCAGGGATGGAGGTGAGGCTGACCGGCCTGTAGTTTCCTGGGCCCTCTTTCTTGCCCTTTTTGAAGACTGGAGTGACATTAGCCTTCCTCTTGTTCTCAGGCACCTCACCTATTCTCCATGATAATTTGAAAATTATGGAGAATGGTTTAGCAGTTACATGAGCCAGCGCCCTCAGCACTCTTGGAACGTATCCCATCAGGTCTCATAGATTTATGGGTGTTAAGCGTGCACAGTAGCTCTCTAATCTCGTCCTCATCTACCAAGGGAAACTCTTCCACTCTCCGGACTTTCCTACTATCCTTGCTGGACTGGGCTTCTCGAGGGCTGGCCTTGGCAGTAAAGACTGAAGCAAAGAAGGCATTCAGTACTTTGGTCTTCTCTGCCTCCTCCATCACCAGTGCACCTTCCTTGTTCAGCAGTGGGCTCACATTCTCCCCAGTTTTCCTTATTTGAAAAAGCCTTCCCTGTTTTTCCTTACTTCCCTTGGCAAGTTTTAATTCCAAAAGAGCTTTGGTCTTCCTGGTTTTGTCCCTGCATGCTCTGGTAATGTTCCTACACTCTTCCCAAGCAACCAGGCCCTTTTTCCACCTTACATAGATTTCTTTCTTCTCCTTAAGTAGTTCCAGTAGTTCCTTCTTCATCCATGCAGGTCTCTTGCCTCCTTTTCCTTGATTTTCTACTTGTGGGAGCACATCCATCTTGGGCTTGGAGGAAGTGGCGCCTGAAGATCAACCAGCCCTCCTGATCAGTTCTACAATCTAGAATCACATCCCATGAGATTTTTCCAAACAGGTCTTGGAAGAGGTCAAACTCAGCTCACCTGAAGTCCGGGATTGGTGTCCACTTGGTGTCCTGTCCCTTCCACAGAGGATCTTGAACTCTTCCATGTCATAGCCACTGCAGCCAAGGTTGTCTTCAACCTTCATATCGCCAGCCAAACCTTCTTTATTTGTCAGCACAAGGTCCAGCAGCACATTTCTTCTTGTTGGCTCCTTGACCATAAGTGACACTGAATTGCACTCACAAAGTAACATAGTATCAATATGCATCCATGAAGGGACAAAAGCAGTGTCATGACAAAATCATGTGAAGACAGAGACATTAATTTGCTTTAGACATCATGTACTCTCTTAAGGCATGGCTACTGGATACAAAATACCATAGTAAGTACAGTAATAGTTTTCTATTTGTAAAAACAATTACATTGGACTCACAGTCTTTAGGGCATCCTGCCTAAAAGATCCAGCAACCCTCAATTGTCTATTCACAAATTATTCTTTTGAATGAAAATTGGCCAAGAGGTCGTGTTTATAAGGAGAAGAGAAAAAGCCCTTCTGAAGGTTTTGCCATTTGGCATCTCCAGAACAATGATGCTCACAACGCTTTACCTTTATCAGGCTGTGCCGAGCCAAGTATAGCAGAGCATCCCACACAATCACTGATCCTCAGGGTTCACCATCTATAGCAGACTGTTATGCAAATACATTTCATAAGTAAGTTTATCTGAGACCAGGACAAAGAAAGAGGTTATAAAACCTTCTTAAGCCCTGTCTGGAACTCATGCTTAACTCCTCCCTTCCACTGCACCAAATGTCAAAGAGCTTGTTGTGGGTGCTGTACCCATCACATGCCTGAAAAGCTCTCTCCTGCTTTTCTGAGCTAGACACTTCAGTAACCTATCTTTGGTTCTCCTGAACAAAAAAGATTGGGCAAAAGTCTGATGAGGGAAGGATGATATTTGATTGGGTCCAGACAGTAGAGTCCTCACGCAAATCATGTTTTCAGGCTCCATTTCATTTTCTCTTGCCCTCTACCAGGAGGGACCAGTAGAGAAAGAATACTAGAGAGCAGAAGTGTTCCAGGTGGAAAGGCAGATGATACAGACTGAAAGAATCCATTTACAAGCACGGCTTTTGCTCAGAACATTTTCTGCCACCCTGCTGTCCCTGACTGAAAAGACCAGAGAATTACAGTGCAATGCTCCTGAAAAGCAGGGCAAATTTCAGGTATTTTGCTGTTCTTTTATAAAAGTCTTCAGTAGTTTCTAAAGTTCTGATGCAGTCTCTCTAAATATCTGTGTTCCTAAATAAAGCCACTGGCAAGTTTATGTTCCTGAGGCATACCACTATGAAATGCTCTCTCACACAAGCCCTACAGGAATACCGCTGTGCCCTCTGTCCTTTAGATACATATACTCCGTGCTGCCTCAGCTTCTGTATATAACAGATCCCAGACAACCGAGCTTCAAGGCTGCCGAGATCTTTTCTCTCCAATCAGATACAGGAACAATGTGTCTTCTAAGTTCTGTCTCTTCTTTACTTCTCTTTTCTGTCTCCTTCTATTATCCAGAAGTGTGTAGCTCATGCTAGGTATCTCATTTGGTTCAGAAGTCTTTTGGGTATCTGAGGAGCTAAACTTGGGAATGGTGTTGCTTTTGATTACTTTTATCATTTGCATTATCTGGACTCATAGCAAATAGAGGCACACTGTGTTGTGGATAATTACCTTTAGATCCTTAAAAGAAAGATAGGGTTATGAACAAAGGTCATTTGTAAAGGATATAAGATGTTTATCAGTCACATTTCAGAGCAGTGCTAAAAGGGATCATCTTGACTTTTGAAATCTCACCCTCAGGTGAACCTAAAGGTACAAGTATGCCTAAATAATCTCTCACGGTTACCTGATCCAGTTTCAAAGCCTATTCACATCTTCTTAGTTTTCTAGGTCTTCTTGAGAATGTTAGCCTGCTTGTTCCAAGAAGACTCTGTGAATGCTTGCAAACCACTCTAGTACAAGCATCAAAACAGTACTCAGGCACCTAGAAAGAGGATGTGAAGGGAAACTCTGGATAACAGATCCAGTTGCCAGTTCTCCATTGTATAAGCTAAATCTCATGGAAGAGTAGGACAGGTTCAGAACAACACCTCTTATCCATTGTCCTGTTTCCCAGCACTGCCAAATGCAGACACCCAGACAACAGTAAAATAAAACACAGTGTTTCACACTAGTTCCTTCTCTGCCTTTTTCAGACTAGGTAATGAGAAACACCTGCTCTATTCTAAGCAAACCTTTAGTCACATTTTCCTGTATTTTGCAATCTCTGCTCAACCCTATGATCTTTTTTCTTTTTTTTTGCCCCTCAAGATTACGTCCTGTTAGTAATAAACTACTAAAAACAATCCATACAAAGCAAATATATTCAACTCTTGGTCTTATGCTTCCAACAGATGAGCTTGTAAAAGCAGAAATTCCTATTTGTTAAATTCATGATTTCCTACTCCAGACTACAACATTTTTCTCCCTGCAACTTCAAGTCTAACACCTGTTTTAGTGATACAACATCCCAGTCCTTCTCTGTACTTACAATAATTTTCAGCTTTGCATCTTAAGCAAAGTTCAACACATGCTCCTTAATCTTATCAATCAGTATGCATTAAACTTTTTAAAAAAACAGGTCCAAAATAGAGACATAAGGGACTATGTGAATGGTCTTAATTCTCCCAGTAGCTTCCGCTCACTTGATATTCTCCCAGTTTATGAAATCTTTGCTGCAGTATTTACAGTTTTATTGGACCTTATTCTCTAATACTCTAGAATTTAAGTTTTTACTGTCTTGTCCAGGGTTTGTGGCATACATGTCTTGCCATACTGCCACTCACTCTGCAAGGAGTTTTCTTGAACATCAGGAAGTTTCTACTGTCTGTTCTGCCTTGCCAGTCTCAAAAACTGTGCAGTCACCAGTTGTTACCCCGTTGTCCCTAGGCATTACATTCAAGTTCCTCTATCATTGCTAAAGCAGTCAAACCAGACAACTATTCTGCAGTCAGATACTACATCCAGGAGGTCAATGACCAACTGAGATGAGCTGAGGCAGCCAAGCTCAATGCCCTTTCTCATCAATGGACAGGAAGCCTTACAGTGCCTAAAGCAGAGCTGAGCACAGCTCATGTCTTGACATCGTACAGAAGAAAGCCAGGTACCACTGACCTGCAACCTGAAACAGTAACACAGTGCTCTGAAATGCAGAGCTATCACTACATGTGATCGGTACCAAACACTGAAGAATAAACCCTAAACACACATACATACTCGTCTTGGCTCAGCTGGATGCAAGTAGGTATGCAGAAAGTATGAAAAGCAGCTCCCAAATGCCAAATGTGACTCCTCTCAGTCAGTAACACAGTGGTGCTTCACTAATGGTAAATGGTGTCATGCAACTGTATAAATTAGCCCCTTGACTTAATTCTACAAGAAACAAACAACAGTGAAGAAAACCACTCAATCTCTGTGGTGTTGCTACAGGTCTAACACAGATAGGCAGCTTGATCTACTGACATGATCAAGTTAAACACCTAAAGAGACATTGTCTTGCAATTAAGTTAAAAAAGTAAAAAGAGAGGCCCTCAGTATACCAGTTAGGGTTTAGCTGGTTTTTGGTTTTGGGTTACAAGGGATTTTTGGGGGGCATGTGGGCTGGCGCTGTGGGCATTTTCTAGTTTGATTATTTTGTTTTGTTTTCTTTTTAAATTAGATCAGTCTGATCTCTTGACCTGGAAAGAAATGGGACCCAAATGACTGGCTCAGTCACCAAATAGCCTATATGACTACTAAGAGACAGTGGCACACTGACAATTCACAAATTTCTGCTCTTCACGGAAATCCATCCACTTTGAAAGTCTGAGCTATTATGCCTTGTGTTTTTCTGACTTGGACTTTTAACTCCTCACAATTTATTCACTTACAGGCTTTGTACCTCACTGTATTTCTGTGTTCTGCATTGTGAGCTTTCACACTGCAGTGTCTGAAGGAACAATGACTTCCCACACAAGTGTTAGATGGGATTTCATTGTTCAAAAAATAGAAATTCTTAGTAATGGGGAAATACGGAACATTTGTCAAAGGATGAAAAAAAGCAACTCAGTTTGGCTAGCTTCAGTCTCCATAAAGAAGCTCAACATAAACAAATTTTTCTGGTTTATATTTTAAAATATCTAATTGTCATTCATGCTCTTTACAGAACACATTTCTTGAGAAGTGTTATAATAATGAACTTAACTAGAAAAAGTACCATATAAAGCAACATTTAGAGCCATAACATGAAATTAGTGCATCAAAAGCTGCTCTGCTATCTTGCCATGAGAAGGCATGTCCTAATTAAAAGAAAATGGCCAAAAACTTAACACTTGGGTTGAGATAGTATTCCTTTCTAATGACCTTTCTAATTTAATATTAAAATATTACTGTTTCTATTTAATATTACACTATTTCAATACAGAGTTACGTCTTTTCCTGGAAGACAGTGATTACTATCACAAACAGGAGCTTTGTGGTTAGTCATAGCTAATTCATGCACTCCAGTTTCATCCCCTTCTTCAGTTTGGATTGCCTCCCACGGGAGCATTTATGGGCATTTAGCTTTATAACTCTCCTTGGCATATCTCTACTGAATTGCTGCTACTCTCAGACTTTTGAACTCTTCTCCAAAGACAAGTGAAATCCATTTCCTGATTTGAAAGAGAACACTTAATTGGATAAACAACTGTCATGTTGTCCTTGTAGCTTAGCTAGCAATAAAATAAGAGACATTCATTTGATCGTGTAAGGAGAAACCTGTACTTTTCTAATTTAGCCCTTTTTTCTGTCTGTTGGGACTGGAGTCCTACTTTAAAGAAATTGCAGTAGCTTACTCTGTGGATTTGGATGAAAAAAAAGTTAAAACGGACTTGCCATTTTTTGAGAAGCATCTGGTACCAGATTGTAATTTAAGTTGATTATATAAAGATATATAAAAAACTGACACCAAGTAAAAACTGAGCCACTCCAAACTGACCTGATGTAAAAATCTGTTGAGGGAAGAAATACAGCTCCTCGCTTTGGTTATGAGTTATTACGAAAAAGACAAGACCTGTTGTAAAATGTGTAGACAATGCAGTTTGAATGCTTTAGTTTTGTCTATGGACATGGCAAAGACTGTTTAATTCAGGTAAGCTCTAAAAAGGCCCCTCAAGAGAAAGAGTAACAAAGGACATTCAGATTTCATATAGAAAACAAAGCCCAGAAGAGCATATTTTTAAAATAAATCCTTAGATTTTATGGAAGAAAAGTAGCCAAATCTTATTTTCTACACCCTGATCAACAACTTTCCAGAGAAGGGCATCTACAGTAACAAAAAGATACAACAAAAATAACTCTAGGCTGGTGAAAACCTGTTACAAACCCTTCATTTCTTTGCATATGAGAGTTCTTCACTTCATTGCATTATCCCAGATTACCTTCCAAATTTCAGTGGGTAAGATTCCCTCACCATAGAAGCATAGAATAGTGGGAGCTGGAAGGAACCTCTAGTCCAACCCCCTGCTAAAGAAGGTTCTCCTCAATCACATTGCACAGGAACATTCAGATGGGTTTGGAAACCTTCAGAGAAGGAAACTCCACAACTTTCCTGGGTAGCCTGTTCCAGTTCTCCCTCAGCCTCACAGAAAAGAAGCTTCTCCTCAAGTTTGACTGGAACATCCTGTGTTCCAGTATATGCCCATTACCCCTTATCCTGCCACTGGGTGCTACAGAAAAAAGAAGAGGACCTAAATCCTCTCAATACCTGCTCTTTAGTTATTTGTAAATGTTGATAATGGCTCCTCTCAGTCTACTCCAGACTAAATAGCCCTAGCTCTGATAGCCTTTCCTTGTAAGAGATATGTTCCAGTCTGTTGATTATCTTGGTGGCCCTCCGCCAGACTCTCTCCAAAAGTTCTCTGTCACTCTTGAACTACTGAGCCTGAAGTGGACACAGATGAGGCCTCACCAGTAAAGGGGAAGGAGAACCGTCTTCGACACTCTTCTTGATGCAAGCCAAGCTGCCATTGGCCTTCTTGGCCCAGAGAACACATTGCTAGTTCTTGTTTAGTTTTCTGCCCACCAGAACGCTCAGGCCTTTCTCTACAGAGCTGCTCTCCAGCAGGTCAATCCCTGGCCTGTCCTGGTACATGGGATTGTTCCTTTCCAGATGCAGGACTCTGCACTTGTCCTGGTTGAACCTCATGAGGTTCCTCTCTGCCCAACTCTCAAGTTGATTGAGATCCTGCTGAATGGCAACACAACCTTCTGGTGAATCAGCCAGTCCTCCCAGTTTGGTGTCATCAGTGAACTTGCTGAGGATACGCTCTGTCCCCTCATTCATGTAGTCGATGAAGATGCTGAATAAGACTGGCTTAATTTCACTAAGCTCCAGAGCTATGGCCATGTTAATAACGTTGCAAAAGAAAATAATTATTTTTTCATGGTAACTTTCCTTCTGTTTACAGTTTGTATTAAAAATTAGTTTATAGTCTGTTAAACAGAATAGAACACAGCTACAAGAACTTATTCAGGACAGTAAAGACAAAGGATGACAGATCAACTTCAGAAAACTCTCCTAGGCCAAGAAAGAAGGCCAACATGAAAGAAGACATAATTCCCTGCAGATTAATTAAAGTTGATAGAGCATGGCATGGTGAAGGGCAAAAAGCAGCAGAGAAATAATCCAAATCTTTATATATTAAAATGATGGGCTCATTTTTACCTGCTACTGTGCAAAAATAGGAACCTGAGCTGCCATTTTCATGGAAAAGAAATTTAGAACTATATAACAAGCCCATCGCATTCACCGTATCCACAGTCTCCTGTCTTACGATTTTGCCTAGATTTGGTCCATGATTGCTCTAGATAAGGAAACAGATAGAGAGTGGAAGAGTGGAATTTCAGTGTAAGAAAACTTAATATAAAAACTGGTGTTTCCGAGAGCCTTTTACTGCGTGACACAACCACAACGGATTTAGATCTACTCTTGGGAATTTCATGAATCAACAAGCCTAAGCAGTTTATTAGGGAGTTGCTGTTTGTCATGAGAGTCACAACGTACTCTGGAAATATTTAAACATAAGCACTGTTTATCCAAGACAACCAGCTTTTTTTGTGTCTACTTGTTTTTAAAGCTTGCAATTTCAGATGAGTCCTTTTCAGGAACACACCCTGGAACCAGTGTGTATATAAAGTGCATAAATATCCCAGCCTCAATTGCTAAATACCTAAATTCTGTTGCAATTTACAAATGGGTTGGCAAAGTTCATTGCTAAGCAATAGCTTCTGGGAAAATCCATGCCTTGGTAATACCAAATACATACAACAGGACAGAAGCCTTCTCAGCACACAGCATGGATCTTAAACCAAGAGCTTTAGCTGCAGTGAAACTGTTCTGCAACGACAGAGCTTACATACATGTATACAGATTTACATCTTAAAGATTTACATGTATAAAGATATACATGTGCCCAATATATGTGTATACATAATCACACACGATGCTGATGCTACTGAGGGACTGCAGCTGCTCCTCTCTGACAAAGAGAATTGAAGAGGCAAGACCTGATCTTCAGCCTGCTGTTTTTCAGCTGATGGCAGAAGCCAGGTTCACATAGCTGTTTGGAAAGTACTCCTAGCCCATCTATCCTCTACGCAGCAGTCACAGACTTTTTGTATCTATTGTTTACATGACCCATGGCTGTTCAACACTGCACATGCTGCCAGTGTTTGCTCAGCACAGAGGCAAGACAAGCTTTTTGCAATATTTTTTTTTTCCTTAACAGATAGAAAATAAGGCATGCAATTGGCAAGATTTGTCCCCATTAATGTCACATTACATGCATCACTGACTATGTAGAAAAGCGTCAGTTCTTCCCCTCTCTTCTCCTCATTACCAATGATTACAAAGTATGTGCTGTGACAGGCAGTAGGTACAGCACACTGTTAATATAGCAACCAGTGCAAACAACTCTATCTATGTCCAAGTGGACTCTTCCTTTCAGCATCATGAAAATAGATTAAAGAAAAAAACCAAACTTCTATGAACAGCAGAACTATCACAACCTTGTTTCCCCACAGGTTTGCTTCTCAGATGGGCTCCATTTAATCACTGGAACCAATTTTCACTTTTCTCCAACCTCTCCTGGATCCTCCAGCACTACCCACCATCAGCAGGGTCACAGGTAGCATTGCACCCTGTTCAGTAACAACTCACAGTTGTGCAGAGTCACTCATCAACGTGCATGTGTTCATCTGCCATTTCATTAGCAAAAGTTCCCATTCTTATCTACAAAATTCCTAGCAACTTAATGACTTTAATATCTCCACTTCTTTCAGATTGGTGTGAATTTGGCCAATAACTCCCATAGATACCAGAAGAAACAAAGAACACACCATCTTACAAATCTTGTATTATTAATAAACAAGGCAAAAGAGATATTATGTGTATTTTTCACTTCTGGGTTCTGAATCCTTAGAGTGTAGTCAAAATCCCAGTTTTCCCTCAGTAAACAAGACTTTTTTTTATTAAAAAAAAAAAAAAAAAGCAACACACTCATGAAATCAAAAGGGAAGACTTTCAGAAAAGAAACAAACCTCACATGCATAAAGATTCATTAAAAAGACTCACAGAAAGTGGAAATATGATTGATAGCTCTGTACACTAACAATGTTCCTCAAGAATTAGCAAATAAGTAGGCAGAGATTTAAATGAGATAATCGGATTTCTTAAAACAATATAAAACATTGTACAGTCTCAAAAAATAGTTATCTTAAAAAGCATCCTAACTCTGCATACTCCACCCAAATCAGTTGATACCTACTAAACTCTGTTTTAACCTACCTCATCAATGAGTGTTGCACTGAAATGTAACAACTACTTTATAAAAACTCCAGTTTATAGAACTCCAGTCATATCCAGCTTACGGGCCAATAACTTCATATTGGTTAAAGGTGACAAGGCCAAGACCAGAAGCCACAGACACAATCAGATTCTCATGTATTGAGATCACCAATGAGATTAATTTGAGCTGTCAATTAATGTATTTTTGCAGACAAAAGACGGGGGGAAGGGAGCTGGCAGATGGAAAGTTGAAGTTCAAGCACAAAGAAAAGGAATGGATGTTAAAGTACTGTACCAAATACCACACAAAGTTTGAATGATGACTGTTGAGGGAGAAAAAACCCAAAACAAACAACAAAACATGCAAACAAAAACATCAATCAACACACTGTTTTTAGATCATAAAAAAACCAAAACCACTACCAACTATCACATTAGTCAAGCAAGGACAATATCCAGATATCTATTACTGTATGGAGAAAGCAAACAAACAAAGCACAACACAGAACAGATGCACAGGGAAATAGGGAAAACTGCTTTTATTTTCAATGTTCTGAAGTCTACCTACAGCATTTTCCATACTATCACCTAAGAGAACGTATGTAGAGCAATCTTTACACATGCCAAAACAAACACAACATTTAGGCTTTGGAAGTTTCACTATATCCAACTATGGAGAAACTCCCATCCCCATGGAAAAGCCTGCCAGCTTGCTCTCCTGCTTGGCATTCTCCAAATACCTCATTTACTACCTTTTGGCTCCAGCAGATTATGACCAGCTGGACAAACCAATAGGGTCATTTGCCATACTTAAAACAAGTAGGAGACAACAAGTACAATTCAACAGGGGAATGGCAAACAGTGAGAGATCTTCTTAGAAACAGCAAAGAGAGACAAGTGAGGGGGAAAGAACCCTGAAGAACTTGTGTACTTGCCCCTCCAGTACCCTTGTTCCCAGAATGAATTAATTTATTTGAGCCAGCGCTACAAGAATACATTTCATCTGTTAAAATAACAGCCCCCAAAACAACATGTGCACTCAAACACGTTCTGAGGCTGTACAATTCAATGTCAGGGATCAGAGCCAAAATCAGTCTCAGGTGGTCACAAGTGTAACTGAAGAAAAGACTACATCTCGCCTTTCATTAAGCATATTTCTGCACTGTCACAGTCTACTTACTGACTGTTTACTTAAGTCACGGTAACTGAAAACCATTTTCATTTGAAGAGAAACAATTTTGTTGTTCACAGGTATACCATAAGGGAAATAAAAATATGGTAATTTGGGGGAATTATAAGAATTAATTGTGTAGAACAGAGCTCTGGTAACCAACTTTAACAACAAATTAACAAACAAGTTTTTAATCGCCATCAACTTCACAGACTGCGAGATATATGGCAGATAAAAATCCCTATTGTAAGCTTAGCAATGCATTTTATTCTTCAATTAATTCAGAATGATATATTATAAAAATGTTTTAAATGTAAGATCCTTTTATTCCTAAGGAAAAACCAAGTAATCCAACATCCCAACACAGGCTTTCCATATCCATTGGAGAAGAAAGCCAAAACAGCAGCACTAGACCACTTACACAAGGCACACCACCACTCATGTATTGTTACAATATCTGTATATAACTGTTCAAAGTGGGACAGATCATAATATGATAACATTTAAAAATACTACAAACAACATCTGTGGAACAGAGGAATAAAAGAGGGCCTTTTCCCTATTCTTTTATAGACCACCAGAGAAAAAAATCACTTCCCAGCTCTACAGAACTCAGTGCATAAACCTAGGGTATTCATTCAACTTCACAGAGCTTTGCTCCCTCCCTGTCTTACCAAGAGGCACCCTACTAGCAGAACTACCACCTTAGATTTCCTGAGAGCCCACTTTGAATTGTTCAGGAAGGTGGTAACCAGTGTCCCTTGGGGGACAGTCCTGAAGAGCAAAGGAGTCCGGGAAGGACATTCCTCAAAATTGAAATCTTAAAAGGTGCAGGATTGAGCTGTCCCATGTGCAAGAGGATGAGCTGACAGGACAGAAGACCACCTTGGCTGAACAGAGAGCTTCTGCTTGAGCTCAGGAGGAAAAACAGAATCTATGATCTCCAAAAGGAAGGTCAGCCAACTCAGAACTCCAGGGCTGTGGTGGTTATACAGGAAAAATATCAGAAAGGCCAGGGCTCAAGTTGAACTTAAGCTGGCCACTACCGTAAAAGACAATAAGAAACATTTCTGTAACTATATTAGCATCAAAAGGAGGCCTAAGGAGAATCCTCTTCCTTTAATGGAGAAACCTAGTGAGTAAGGACAACGAAAAGGCTGAAGTACTTAATGCCTTCTTTGCCTCAGTCTTCAATAATGAAACCAGACCTTCTCTAGGCAGTCGTCCACCAGAGCCAGAAGACACAGATGGGTGAGAGACTGAAGCTGCCTTAGTACAAGGTGAGATGGTGTGTGACCTGCTGCTCCACCTTGACACAAGTCAATGGGGCCAGATGGAATCCAACCCAAGGGTGCTGAGGGAGCTGGCAGAANTTAAATCCAGTTGTTGCCTGGTCACAAGTGGTGTTACCCAGGGTTCAGTGCTGAGGCCTGTTCTGTTTAACATCTTTACCAATTATCTGGATGAGGTGATCGAATGCATCCTCAGGAAATTCACAGATCACACCAAGCTGGGCGGGTGTGTAGATCTCCTTGAGGACAGGAAGACCCTTCAGAGAGACCTGGACAGGCTGGATTGATGGGCAAGGCCAACTGCATGAGATTCAACAAGACTAAGTGCCTGGTCCTGCACTTGGGTGACAACACCCCAGGCAACACTACAGGCCTGGGGCAGATTGGCTGGAAAGCTGCACAGAGGAAAGGGATCTGGCGGTTTGAATTGACAGATGGTTGAAAATGAGCCAGCAGTG
>WBNH01010058.1:0-62822 GCA_013401255.1 Urocolius indicus
CCTTGCTAAACCATGACACTTCTACAGAGGGGATTTGACACCCCGTAAAGACTGATGCTCCAACGTTGTCCACTGTTGATTCATACAGCTTTGTGAGCAACTGAATTGCCTTGAAAGGAAATTTTCGCATCTCCCAGGGTACGTAAAACTCAGTTTCCAGTAGTAGGATGGTAAAAGTAAAGCTTGGGCAACAATGTTTCGTGAGCAGTCTTTCTGTGTTGTTTAAATTGCCACTGCCCATGATGGGGGAATACTGTTTGAGAGCCAGGATTTGATGTTTGTCTTGAGACCATTAGACATGGCTGTTCCCCGTTGCTTAAGCAAATCTCCCTACCAAAAGGGCCTCTGACTTCAAACGCGTTTGCCTGGGAGGAGGCACCAGTGCGATTCATCCCAGTCTTAATGGGAGAGCTGTGATGTCCTTATGTGGCTGCAAAGATTCAGTTCTTTGCAAACAAAGTGTGTATGAACATACTGCCTTTCCACTCCTCCAAATAGCCTTGAAATCATTGCTTTGCATGAACAGAGCTCTCTGAGGGCTTGTTTTTATTTTCTTAAAAAAAATCAGGCTTCATATAAGTTATGGGACGGCAAATGAGTGCAAAAGGGACGGCATCCAGCCTGCCTTGAGGGCTGGCAGTGGATTTCAGTGGGAAGTTTGTCTCAGCTGAAGAGGTTCAGACTGGAGGTTTGGGTACTGAAGGTACAGGGGGCATGAATGCAGGGGACCAAGGTGGTAACCTGGAAAACTGGGCTCCAGCAACTGAGTGCTTGGTGGGTTGCTTTCATCCTTTCAAAGGTTGATTTTATTTCAGAAAGAACCATTTACTCATAGAAACATGAGAGAAGCAAGGGTTAGAAAGGGTTTGTTTTCCTCCTTAGGCAGCATTTCCTAAAGTAGGTCGTGACCCTCTTCTACAGGAATTTTGCAGCTGCTGTGGTAAGGGTTGGAACCATATCTGAGAGCCTACAAAGGGCAAAGCAGAGGGTATTAAACAGATCCTAATACCCACTGGGATCTCTCACCTCCCCCCCTCCTTTCTCAGTCCTCAACAGAGCGATCTCCTGCTTTTCAGGAATAAAGCAGCAAGCATTTGGCTGTGCCCCGTTTTCATTGTTTTGCTAAGCTGTTGTGCTGGAAGAGATTAACTAGGCAGTGAATTTTCCCCGAAAGCTGATCTTGAGGAAGGCAGAGGGAAGAGCCTCAGCGCTGACCTTGATCAGAATGTCTTGAGGTGGGGAACAAGCACAAACCGAGCACAGGAACATTAACCCAGTGCTGCCCATAGTGTTGTAGCTGAGCAGCTGGCTCTGTGTTTGCTAGGAGAGTTGGTTTGTCCAAGTTGTGCTACCTTAGCACAAACTGTCCTTGTGGTTATTTTTTTTTTTCCCCTCTCATTGAAGGTGGTTCATAGCAGCCAGGAAAATCACTTCTCTTTGCACCTTTCCCCATGTATTTGTTACCTGCTCCTGAACTTTAAAGCACTTATTTGCTAGACTTGTTGTTTTTCTCTCCATTGGTCTTATCTCTGTCTTTGCTTGTTTTCACACAGTAATGTGTTTAGCAGCTTCTCTTCTTTCCTTCTCTTGCTACCTTGGAATTTCATAAACAACTTGTATATGTTGATGTGTTTTCTGTATCCTTCAGAGAAGCCTGGAAACCTGTCTTTGTTTGGTCCCAGAAGCATGGCACGCTGCTGCTACCACCAAAGAGCAGCTTGCTTGTGGAACATGGTGCTGCAGCTTGGCGTAATCCTTGCTTGATACGCTTTTGAGATTTCATTGTTTCTCTGTAATTAGGTGCTACAGAGGAGCTGAAAGAAATGAATTAGTGGGAGAGGGGGGAGTGGGGAGAGCAGGTGGTGATCGAACTGAAGAGAGCTGCCAGAAAAGTCGGAGCAGCAGGGAATTAAGTAGGAGGAGTCTAGAGTTTGGATGATTCCCTGCCATGTGCCCAGAAGGATTTACTGTGGGATTTCATTACTGTTCAAATAATGCCATACACTTAGAGCGGGTCCCTGCAGGCTGGGGCGTTGTCCGAATGCTTGGTGAAAAGCAGTTTTTGCCCTGGAGTCCTAGTAAGGATCGATCGGGCAGGCTTCAGGGGTGTCCAAGAGCTGTAGAATGCACAGTGCTGCTTTTAATTAGTTTGCATCTATTGTTACTGGCAGTAACATCTTAAGAAAATGAAGCACAAAGCCATTCTTTGTGTAGCCACTTCTATAAAACCCTGGATGTCACTGTGTGAAAGATTTGGTCTGCGGCAATGGTATCATGTCTGGATTGTAAGCAGCATCTTCTGCCTGTAAAGCTTCCACCAAGTGGGATTAACTGGTGTACAATCACATAATGGTTTGGGTAGGAAATGACCTAAAGATCTCATGATAACCTCCTTGCCATGGGCATGGACACCTTCCACTAGACCAGGTCGCTCCAATCCCCATCCAACCTGCCCTTGAACATTTCCAGGGATGAGGTGGCCATAGCCTGTCGGGGCAACCTGTGCCAGTACCTCACCATCCTCACAGGGAAGAGCTTCTTCCTAATATCTCATCCAAATCTTCCTCTACTTCAGTTTCAAGAAATCACAGGTATGTCTTATGGGGAGAAACATGTATATGCTGAAAGTATTGAGTGTCTGAGAGACCCAGAAAGTCTTTGAGCATGGATGCTTTTGTGTTGATGAGGACTGTGCAGGTAGCTTCAGAGATGAAAATACGCACTGCAAAACTACCTGAAGATTGAAAAGGGTTGTGTGACAAGATAGTGCTCTGAGGTGCATAGTTATATATTCTTAGAGCATCTGGCTTGTGTTTTCAACTTTTCTCTATTACTATGCACCGAGACATCCAAAGAAAGAAATCGTAGTACTGGTGCTCTGAATGTGTCAGCAGCAACATTTTTCCTGGATTTAACTCTTTGCAAAGGAATAGTGGAGGCACAGTGTTTGTTTTTTGTTCTGACTTCTAAAACGCTGTGGCTGTAGAGAGACCAGCAGTGCTAGGAAAAGCAAATGCACTTCTCTTGCCTTTTGTCACTGCTTTTGTACGCTCTGCTGTCTATCTTGAGTCACTTTGTGTGTTTCCACTTTTCTATCTGCAAAGAAACAACAGAAAAAATAAACAGGTACCAGGTGGAGAGGAATAGGTCAGGGCAGCCCTGGATTTCCAGGGCGGGACTTGGTCTGTGCTGGGGCTGCTGCTTCCGTGTTGGAGTCCTGCACCTGCTACCGCCTGGGCACAGTGACTGCAGGGAGTGGATGTGGAGGTCTGCTTTTGGAGGTGTTTGTCCCATGCTTCCAGTTGAATATTTCAGTTCTGCTCCTGGCAGTCTGGCCAAACTTGGCTGTCAAAACCACCCCCTCTTGCTCTTTGAGTACTTTTTGTTAAATGTCTGCCTAGACTCTTCCATTATCTCCACCCTTTGTTCAAGACTCTGCTTATGGCACTCAAACTTCATGTTCAAGTCCCTTGTAAATATTCTTGCCTCTATTGCTATCTTTCTACCTAAGCCTCATCTGGTAGCTGTGTTTTGCCCTGGGCTATGAATAGCCTCTTAAAGATAATATATGCGTGTATGCAGTATGTGGCCTCAATCTTGAACTTCTTGAAAACCTATTTGCTTCAAGAAATAGTAGAGCTTTAGGAGCCTTGCTGTTTTGTGTTCTGCACATTGCTGCCTTCTGCCGGGAAAATGTGAACTTTGGGAATCAACCAGCAAACTGATGCTGGTGTCCAGGTTACAACTGAAGTACTGTGTAAAGCAAAGTGAAACTCCTGTAGCTCAGCTGTAGTAGATAATGGTTGAAGATCTCAGTCCCACAATTCAGGACTTTGTAATTTATTTCAGCATGACTTGGTGTGGAATAGGTTTCCCTGTGTCTTTCAGAGCTGGATTTCAAAGTCTTTCCCTCCAAGATCTTTACTGAGCCTGTGGTTTGGTACAACTTTCTATGAGAAGACCGGTGGTGGTGGTTATAGGGAGCTTCAGTAGCCTTTGTTTAGAGAGGAGATTAAAAGCTTTTTGCCCTCAGGTTATCTGAATGTAATAGAAAAAAATGTAGTTTGCAATAATGTGCTTGACCAGTATTGCAGAATCTGGAAGTAGGTTTTTATAGCATTGTGAACAGAAGAATCTGGTAAAATAGATGCGTTATTCCAAAATGCAGAATAGCTCTTCTCATCTCCCTCATTAGCCTGGAATAACAAACAAAAGAGCTGTGAGTTTATTTTTAATAGCAGTTTTTTAGGTATTGGCAGTGAGAAGCTCGTAAGCAATTTTTTACCTAACCTATCCCCTTTCTTGTAAATTAGAATTTATTCCTTTCCAGTGAAGTATGTAAATGTGGGGCACAAAGACGAAGGTAGAAAGTAAAGCAACAAGGTGTCCTGTTGATGAGATGTGAATGTCACAACTGTTTATGGAGACCAACAACCACAGGTTCAACATCAACTAGATTTTAAATCTCACTGTTGCAAACACCTTTTGATACTGAAGGATGTGATATCGCTGAGCAGTTTAAATCCAGAACTCTCAGCCCTGTTTCCTGCAGTTGGAACAACTGTACATTGAAATGCAGTCTTTCCCCCCGCCCCCCACCACGTTGGTATTTAAAAGCTCTCTGACTGTGGTTTTCAACCCAGGCACTGAAGTGGTGTGCTGCTGTGTGAGAACTGGAGCTGAACAGGCTTGAATGAAGCCTACCTCGTGTCTCTGCATAAAATGAGGAGAGACCAGAACAGCAATTAGTGCATAAAAATATTTGAAAAACGTTGGACTGGATGATCTTTAGAGGTCCCTTCCAACACCTGCCATTCTATGAGTCTGTGGCTGGTGTTGGTAGCAGAGACCGTAGCTTGTTTTGACACTTTGGGAATTACACATCAGTTTAAATGTCTGTGTGACCTCCGTTGCCTTACTTCTAAAAGTAGACAAGAAGAATGACTTATAACAGATAAGTAAACTGGAGTCTGCAGGATGGTGTAGGCTTTTTTTCTTGTGGTTTTTTTTAGTTGTCGTTTGCAGAGCTGTAATGATCCCTGCAAGGCATCATAAAGATCCCTTTGTTTTCATTCAATTGACCTAGCACTTCCATGTTGCAGCTCAGCTGACCCACTGAATGGCACAGACTTGGAGCTGGAGAGTGGGGTTGCCTTCAGTGGGTTTTCACCTGGGTTTACTAACTGGCATGTGTAACTTTGTTGTCTGACCAACAAAGCCCCNCCCCCCCCCCCCCCCCCCTTTCTGCTGAAGTCCTGTAAGGTGTTGCTAACCATCCATCTTTTCCATGCACAGGGAGTGGAGCGACTGCAGTGGTGCAGGCAGCATTCTGTGCTCCAAAGAAGGAGAAGGTGGCAATTAAACGGATCAATCTGGAGAAGTGTCAGACGAGCATGGATGAACTACTGGTATGCAATCAAAATTGACTGTGGAGTTGTATTTCAGCATAATATCTGTGTTTGCCAGGTGCTTTAAGTGACTTTTTTTTTTTGGGGAGTTGGTGTGAGGGTGAGGAGGTTGAACTCATTTCACTATAGGCAGTTTGGTTGTCTTGTTTGTGGGACACAGTACTTACAATGTTCAAAAGATTAGCTGTTGGAGAACTTAAGACTTTGTTTAGATCAAAGCAGTTTGTATCATGCTTTTGTTTGGAACATAGTTAATGTGCAGATGTGAAACTCGTCTGTACTTACGAGCTCTGTAGTTTGAGGGGGATCCAGAGGTTCACGCTTCCAGAATCTTTGAAGTTTAATGGGATGGTTTTGCTTTCTTTTCCTTTCCTGTAGTTCTATTCTTTCCCTCTTCACCCATAGAGAGGAAAACGGAATGAATTAGCTCTTGTTCCTAATCTCTTTCTCATACTGATGCCAACTAAGGGATCACTGACATGTTGCAGGCTGCCATATGGAAACCCCAACTAATCCTGGGTTCAGGACAAGAGGTTGGAGTCCTCTGGAGCAGCTTAATTTTTGTCTGCTACGTGCCTCTTTTTCCATCGGGAAAGTCTTGAGAAACAGAATTGGCAGGTAGCTGTGCTAACTCAGATTTCCTTTTTTCTCATCTGGCTTGCGTATTAATGGGCTTCTTCATTTTCCCCTTTCTGTGTATGAGAGAGCTGGTGCTTCTGGGTGCAGCAGCTGACACTTTTGGCTCGGATGTGGAAAGTCCCTGAGATTAATCCAGGCAGAAACAGACATTTGTGTTGACATTGAGGCGTTTCCACTGAAGGTGAGAAAAGTCTCTTGGATAAACCATCCCTTGTAAATATTGGCTGACAAGGGTTGAGGAAAGGCAAGGAGATGAAGGCTTTGTACCATCTTTCCTTTTAAAGCAGCACTCTAGGACTTTTTTTTTAATCCTACCTGTCTGTGTTTCCTCTTACATCTTGACAGATTCGTCAGGCACTTTTTTTTGGTGATTGCACTTAGAAAGCAGAACAGAGACAGAATTCAGGACTCCTGGCTATCTATCTCTACACTTGTGCCATCTTCAACAAGTCATTTCCACAATTCTAGTTTCTATCTACTGACTAATGCTATTTTTGTCATGGTAGGTATCTGCAAATCTGCTCTTGCAAAAGAGGAAAGGCTCCATCCAAGCTGTCACACTTCAGTGCTCCTCTGAAGTGTTGTGTATAGGACTCTTTAAGATAACCTGTGTTCAAATCCTCTTACAGCTCATGCAAGTGTAGGAGTTCAAGATCTCTTCCCGTCTCAGTCAGGCTTTTTGGCCTCACACCAACTGTTGATAGGCTTTCCAAGTCCTTTATATGGCTTGTCCATGCTTCTGTGCTTCAGTTGTGTTCCTGACTCTATTATCATGATGTAGTAATTGAGATGGTTAGTGTTGAGTAATTGCCAATTCCAGCTAAAAGGGTTAGGTTCAGGAAGATGACTGCAGAGACTTGGTATGTAATTTTAGATAAGTACTTCTAATTGCATATTTTACGTCTCTGGCTGACATATTCCTCATAGTGATATTTCTTGCTATGGGTTGGACTGCCATGAATTGCTGTTGTCAGCTCTCCTAAGCTTCAGGTTTGGTGACAGATATTGTGTGGGTCCTTCCATAGACTTGTGTATGCAACTGTAGATATTCTTGAACGTAGAAGTATGGAGAGATTGGAAGAGGATGGTTCAGAGCTGTAGCAGCTTCCTGGGGCAGCGGTTGCAAAGGTAGCTATGTTGTGTGGAAAAAGTGTTTCCCTGGGTTTGTACTGAATTTGTCAATTTGCTAGATAGTGTTTCCCAGTGTGAGAGCTGAAAGAATGGAGGCTCTTCATTTCCCTGCTCTGCTCTTACCTTCCCAGCTACTTGTGTCCATATTTGCTTCTTCCCCAAAGCAAATATTCTCAAGCTTTTCAGTCTTGTAGTCTTCCTTCATGATGCTTTCCCTGATCAGTTTCATTGCCTTTTTTGAGCAAGTACTTGATATTGCAAAATTGTTTGGTTTTTTCTCACAAAAACTGTAACTGTAAATCCTTGCAGATTACAGTGATTTTAAGAAGCAAATGCCAAGAGAAACAGGAGTTTGTATTGGAATTGGTTATGCTCTCACCTTGCTTTCTTCTCTTGCTGATTGCAGTTAAATACAAGCTTGAGCTTTTATGAGATCCATCTTATTAGATCCACAGGCCAGTCATCAGACAGTGGGATAGAAAGGGGAAAACTGTGCTTAAATTCTTTTATAGCTTTTTCCTACAGTGTTTCAGGCCCATAGAGCTCTGTATTGAAGCAAGCTTCAATATTTATTCCCAGAATCTGCCTAGCAAAGAGGGTAAAAGTGTCATGTTGCTAGGGAGAGTGGCAAACACTTCTGTCATCCATAAGGCTGTCTTGTTCCTCTATGACTCTTCCAATGTCCATGCTGCTGAGTGGCTGTTGCTTCTGTTTCTTGGGATGGAGAAGAAGAAGGTTAGTTTGGAATGGGAAAATGCTCAGTAAATGGCTCTATCACAGGCTGAGTGGACAAGTGGCCTATCTTCCTTGAAGCTTCTGTAGCAGCAAGTACCCAGAGGCCAGAGAATCTGGAGATGGCAAGCTTGGGATGATGAAGTGGTATGACTTGGCTTGTAAAAGGTATTGATCTTGACCCTTGGATCTTGCCATACTCCTGAGTGGTGTGGGTGGTCAGGAATAACCTGCATGCTTTGCAAACGCTACATGACACTCTAATGCAATGGGTTATTTATTGCTACTGTAGGGTACAGAAATGTAGGAAGGACTGATTTTATTGCACTGTGAGCAAACAGAGTCGAGGACATTCAGCCCTTCAGCAGAAGTGCTAATTGCTCTAGAGAACACAGGCAGGAGTAATGAAAGGCAGAGATGTGGCTCTTTCTAGCCTTGCTACTGGATTAGATGATGTTAGTCAGGAATTGAATTCAATGAGTACATTTTTGAACACTCTCAGATCTCTTCTAGACAGCATGTGGGATTCAGCTGGAAGTACAATATAGTTTATAATGGTTCTTGCTCACCAGTGGGACTGGGGGTGTGGAGTATAAGGAGAGGTGATTGAATACACTGTTGTCCACAATTGATCTTGGACTTTTTGTTACTAAAGTTCCACATCTAACTTTCTTGTTGCAACCCACAACAGTTACAAATTCATACAGCATTTGGTGTGTGTTTGAAAACAGTCTGCTTGTGTGGTGTGTTTCACAGCTGGACACACTTCACTGCTGTGTTTTGCTCTTACCTCTCCTTTCCCTTGTGGAATACTGGTTGTGTTGCTGCGATTGCTGATCCTTGGCACAAGGTTGTATAAAATCTGCCTCAATATAATGATGCCTCAAGCATTTTTTCCTGTCTAAGTGTTTTTCTTGTTTGAAAGAATTATTGATCTAGAAGACCTTAAATCTCCCCTTTGTCCAGCAAACTCTGCTTCATTTTCATTCAGTTAAAGCTGAGTCAGCTTTCTTTAATCCTGATTGTTCTTTTCCTCTGTGCTTTGAGTAGCAGATGATGTGGCTTAGGAGTTGGTAGGAATGTTGAATGGCAGAAAGGAGAACATAAGCTATGAGGTGTTTCCCAGCTGGGGAGAGTTTAGTTCTTAGGCTAATTCAACAGGAGACGTGTTCAGGAAAGAGGATGGGAGATGTGGTGTTGCTGCTCTTAGAAAGAAACTCCACACTCATCCTAGTCCAGAGATTGATAGGACTGGGCCTGACAGGTCTACATGAAAGCAGTGTGAAGGTACTGCAATGGTCAGAGGGCAGTGAGAGAAGCTGAGAGAACAAGTTGAACTGCAATCAGAATAAGTATCTCTTTGAATTTCGTTAACCTGGGCAGCTTGCTGCAAATAATACAGAGATCAAACATTGCGTGAGATGAAATAAATCAACCTGTAGTTGAGAAGGTTAAAGTAGGTATGACTTCAAAAAAAGGGTTATCAACTCCCCTGGTTTAAAGCTTAAGCCAACTGTTAACTGCCCAGGCTTAGTCAAAAGTCTTCCCTTTGGGCAGATAATTGTGTAACTGCTTGTTACAGGGTTTTACACCTTCTTTTGAAGGCTTGAACAGGGTATTGAGCTGGCTTTGATCTGACAGAGCAGTTTCTACAAGTGGATTAAGCAGACTATAAGGTGGTTGGGAGCAAAGCAGGAGATTGTTGTGGAAGTAGTACAGATGTTTCATCCATGCCTGTCATCGTGGAAATGTCCATTATAATACCATTTCCAGTCCTGAGGACCTTTACTCTTACTCCAGGGAAGAAGTCCCCAAGTGTCAGTGCCAGAGAGCGTGATGTGTCATATGTAGCTTCTGCATGGTTATTTGATGTTCCATGCTATGTGTTTCTTGTATGATGGGACTGCAGCTTTACAATAGATTTAAACCTAAGCTGGGTACAGCTTTGAATTGTTTTGCAAAGCAGCAACAACAGAAATCTTCATTACTGTGCTGGTTCAAGCCCCCTTTTTTGTGAAGTTCAGTATGAACATCAGGATTAATGGTGGGTGAAATCCTGTACATAAAATGCCTTCTTTCACTTGGAATGGAGAAGCATGAGATGGTGCCTGTAAATAACTTCAGAGACTTTGCAATTGACTGCATAGGCTGATCTCCAATTTAAGGTGGTGTTGAGCTGTGAAACAGTGGGTATTGGTCTGAACAACTGTACGGATTAGTTGACCAGGAGGGTGAAGCTGGCATTGCTTTGTTTCTGTGAGATAAATCACTCACTCGTCCATTTGCTTTGTGACTGAAAGCAATAGAGAATAAGCATGTAAGAACGGCTATGTGAAGTTCTAAGAAACACCTGCTCCCTTCAGTGCTTTGCCACTTCAGTCCTTGAAAGAGAGAAGAGACACTTGAAATGGGCAGCTGCTGAGTGACCTTGACACAGGGGTCATTTGTTTCACATCAGTAAGGTTAGTTTATGGATGGAGACTTTTTATCCCTTGGATGGGCTGATCTAACCTCTTTATAATCGTGCCAGTCTACTTCCTGAAACCACATCTTGAGGTAAGGGATCGAACAGGATAATCCAGAGGTGGAAGCTGGATGAGAATCTCTGATTTCAGACTTGGCACTCTTTCCCCATTTCCTTCAAAAAATGTGCCTCAAGTTGATTGTGGTGGAAGAACATGTTGAATTTTTATGCTGATGTTTAAAAAGGGGAATGAATTAATATTCTCAATTTTACATGCTTTTAGCTAAACCAGTAGAATTTGACTAGAAGCAAAATTTGAGCAGTTATGGCTGTCTCTAGGAACAGAGCTCTGAATCCTACTCCAGAAGGAGGAAGATGGATTTTAATGCCTTATACCTTGAGATTTCAGCTGAGAGAGGAGTTCTTTGACAGTCACAGCTGAATCATTGGCACGTTGAAGGAGGACAGCACATAGCCCTGCCTTGATTTCCTCCTCAGGTGTGCTTTCTCTTCTCAATTCTCTCATGGTTGAATAGGCTAACCAGCTTAACAGCTTTCTGGATTGCAGGTAGCCACATAAAAGCACACTGCTGCTGGGTTTTATCTCTTGAGTTTGTGTCAATACGTAGGAAGTAAAAGTAAATAAAGCATGATTTTCATCCTTGTATTTGAGAGCAAGTGTCTTAGAAATATGCCTCAGGGACAGAGAAAGAGTAGGAGGTGATGATGTGAACAAAAAATACCAGTAAGAAAGTTCAGGTGGTGGCTTAAACACAGCCTTACCTACCTGCATTGTGTCTCTACTGCTGTTAACTCCAGCTTCAGTTGTATGTCAGTGGGCTATTTCCCAGGGAGCAAATCTCCAGGAGAATGTCTGACTTACAGGAGAGTAATAGGTTCATGATTCTAAAATATGCTTCACAGCAGACTTACTGGTGTTTTGCAAGCCTTGAAGTACTTATTTTATTGCCCCCATAAGTACAGAAAACATTTGTCAGAACCCTTGTGGAAGGCATGGAGGCCTTTATAGCTAATCCCAGTCAGTTTGCTTTTTGTGTTTGACAGTACAGCTATTTTTAATATCTCATCCAGGACGAACACGTAGCCATCTCCAAACCACTGCCTGTGTCTAGACGTGATTATATCGGTAATTCATCCTCTGTAGCTGAACAGAAGGCAGTGTAATTGATGGATCCTGAGATGGGGAATTGACAGGAAGGCTGTGTCTCGGAACTGAAGCGACATAGTGTGAGGTGTCAGTGCAGCGAGGAGCTGGGTGGAGGAGCTGTCTGCCATCCCCACTGCATTTGCAGATGGTTTGAGGGGTCTGTATCAAGTGACCCATGACTGTTGGCAGAACAGGAGTAAAGCATCATTTCCAGCTTCAAACTTGTATATAGGAGCCCAAATAAATTCTGATATTTAGCACCGACGTTATTAGAGGTGTAGAAGTTGCAGATAATTGTTTTGTCTAATTAAAATGAGAGGAATGCTGGTTTTTTTTCTTCTTTGTGTAACTTGAGGGTAGCAGTCTTGTTAGAGAGGAGGTAAAGGCCATCTTTGCCTGTTCTGATTGTTGTTCTTGAAGAGCAACCAACTCTGACAAAATTCAGAAGCATTAAACCTGTGCTTAATACACACTTGAAAGGCTGTTGCTGCATTTTATCTCCTCCTGCCTCCTCTTTCTAGAAGTGTGTTTTTTGAGCAGAGCTCCCCAGTGATCCTCCACTGGGATTCCTGCTTTGAGTAGAGCTCTCGAGCCCTTGCATTTGCACTGCCATAGCACAGCATGTCCTACACACGACAGAAGGGGCTTGGTTTCAATTATAGGAGGAAGCGTTTTAACCACAAAGCCCACTGTGATTTGCCACGAGCAGTTAAAACAATTGTATGCATTGAGACTTCAGGATGTTGGTACTCTCTGGGGGGTGAGGAGGAACAAAGCTTTGATGTAGCCGGTGTAGGATCAGCCTAGAAAACCATTGGGCATGCGGTGGGAGCCTGTGGGTGAGGGAAAACCTGCCAGACTGCTGCTTTTTCTATTTGGTAAAAACACTGGAAATCATGGGCTGTGATGCAATTAATTATTCAGAGCTGTGCTACAGTGTGTGAGAAATGGTGTAATCTGCCTGTGTTACATACCCACTAGCTAACAGAGGTGTTTAGTTAACCTAGATCAGGTTGGTGATTGTTTATTTTCCCTCTTTGTGCGTGTGACAGACTTGAGATAGACATAGATAAGGTAGATATATAATTACTTTTTTTTTAAAGAGTGCTTCCCAGCCAGCAGTGGTAATGGACAAGGGAGGAAGAAGTTCATGGAAAGCAGTAAAATAGTAACTGTCGTGGAATGCCTGTAAAATGCTGTAGTACAGAGCTGTTCAGATGGCAAAGATCTGATCCAGGGCTTGGCTCTTAAGACAAAGTCTGGACCAAGTTCACTTACCATGCCTTGAATTCTGGGGGGATAGGCTAAAATATATATATATGTATGGAGTGATTAACCTGTTAGTGTCTTGCTTGTTTCTTTCAATCTGTGCTTTCCTTTGGAGCCTCTTACGAATGTGTCATCTTCTAAATTGTCAAAGAGAGGTCAGGCACCTGGATTTGCTTGTGAGTTAAAAAGTTATTTAAAACTAAAAGCTTTAGGCTGATTGCTGATTTCAGGCTGAACAAGCCAAGGTTGTGTCAAGCGTGTGGATCCCTTAGCTACGGGTTCAGTCCAGTGCTTTGAGCAAGTCCAAAATAATCTTAGAGTGGTAAGCAAATGAGTTCAAAACTCTGAGGTCAAAAATTTTGGTAAGATTTTGTGAATCCAAAGTATTTCACTGATGTTTGCAGACAGCAGCTTCCCAACTAGCAAGGTTTTGTGTAAGGAGTGTGACAAGGCAGAAACCAGTCACTGAGCGTGACCTGTGTTGTCCAGGGCTCTAGTTCCCATCCATCACCTGGTAGCAATTTAAAGCAGTGAAGTAAGAAGAACTCTGTTGCCAACTTTCTCTGTCAAGAGTTTTTTTTCTGCATTACAAAGAAACTTAAGTATAAGACATTAGAGAACTCCAAAGGTGCTGATTTATTTCCTTTCTGAGAAATAGCTTGATACAAGTCAGTGTTTGCAAGGAAGGGAGCTGGAGCTGTCAGAGTAAGCAGAGGATATTGTTTCAGGCTATATTTATTTTCACAGAGTGGTTTTTAGTCAACGAACATATTACACTGAGATGAATGGCCTACTCCCCACTCTTCAAATATCCTTTCCTGTTTAGAAGGATTCTTCTTTAATCTGCTTATTGGAGTTTCCTGGAAAGTTGGTGCCTTTTTCTGGAAAAGAAGAAAGAGGAACTAATTGTGGTTTATTCCTCAAATGCACCTGTTCCCTGAGAAGCGTATTCAAGTGGACAAATCAACATTAGCATGTTTCTTTGTAGCTGTGATTGCCAGCTAAACCCTTGCCAAGGGGGAAGCAATGTGCCTTCATACTCTGTCACAAGCAAAGTTTTGTACAAGAGCAGGAGAAAAATACAGTGCACGTGTGAGGTGCCTGACACACGGGTGAACCCTTCTCAGAGTTTTCTCTTGTACTTTGGTACCAAGGAGGTCTTGTGCTCAGAGGGAGGAAAGGATCAGGGTGTGAAGGGTCCTTGCTGTCTGCTTTCTCTGTGTGTTTTTGATTATGGAGCTCTGCTGAGTCTGCGTCATGGGATGAGCAGGGATTAAACCTTGGAAAATTAAGTGGCATAGTGAAGGAATTAAGTGTAGGAATGTCTTAGTTGAGAGCAGTAGTTCAGGATATCAGGAGATGACCGTCTAGCATGAGTGGGGCTGGAGGGTAGAACATGACAGACCGTGGGGCTTGGCCGAAGTATAGAAGCTCAGCTGGGTGTAGCGTGGGGTGCCAGACTTGGCTTAATGGATGGCTTTCGTCTCTGCACAGTCAAGAAACTGAGTCTTTCTTTTCAAACTGGTAATTTGTGCTTGCATAAAGAAAAAAATCAGTCAATGCTTTTTGTAGTGTTACTACTCCCATAACCTGGAAAACCTCAACCATTAACCCATAACCAAATGGAAGAATAAGCACGTTCAAAACTCAAACAGTTTAAAATCTGAGCATATTTCACGTTGTACTCTAGTACCCAGTGACTTGCTGATCTTGAACTGACTTCCTTCTTTTTCCAGTATGACAAAAGACATTGCTGTCCTTTGTGCCTTCAACCTGCTTGAGCTAAGCCATCTGTTTTCCTGCTGGGAAGAAACATTACCAATAAGAGACTTTTTTTTTGTTTCCCAGTGACAAATATTTCCCTTTCTCATCAACGTGATAGTCTTCAGCACATTAAGCATCTGTTATCTGATGTCTCACTGAAAGCAGGAGACAGCGGGAGCTTCTTGGGTATCAAACTGGTGTGAATTTTCTGGAGCATTCTTTTGTAGATGTGTGCAGGTTTCTTGGTTATAACCACTTTGTTGCCCTTGCCAAGGGGTTTTGGTCAAGTTTTTCTTCTATACATACAAGAAGAACAACCTAAAATACCCTTGGGCCCTAGTGTGATGCAGGCAGTGTTAAGAGTACTTGTGGGCTTTTGACATTTAGCTTCTAGATGACCTTTTTCTTTGCACCCATCTTGAGCATTTTGTCTTGAGGAAGGTAACTGCTCAAGCAATAATAATCACTGGATCCAGCTGCTAATGCTTTATTCTTCTCTACAGAAAGAAATTCAGGCCATGAGTCAGTGCCATCACCCCAACATTGTATCTTACTACACATCGTTCGTGGTGAAAGATGAGCTTTGGCTGGTGATGAAGTTACTTAGTGGAGGTGAGTGATCCAATTTCTTTACCCTACAAGGCAACATAAAAAGTTACCTTCCTGTAATACTCCTTCCCTTGTTTATCTCCTGAGCTTCCCACTTGTGAATTAAGACATTTCACAGGATCATGGAATTGTTGAGGTTGGAAAAGACCTTTAAGTTCATCAAGTCCAGCTGTTAACCCAGCACTGTCATGCCCACCATTAAACTGTGTCTGAGTCCTATACCTACAATGACTTTTAAATATGTCCAGGGATAGTGATTCCACTTCCCCGGGCAGCCTGTTCCAATACCTGACAACCCTTTTGGGGAAGAAATTGTTACTTATATCCAACTAAACCTCCCCTGGTACATGCTTTAGCACCTCAATGTCTGTCTTGTAGTGAGGGGCCTAACACTGAATACAACACTTGAGCTGCAGCTTCACCAAGGCCCAGCACAGGGGGACAATCACTGCTCTGGGCCTGCTGGCCACACTGTTTCTGATACAGGCCAGGATGCCATTGGCCTTCTTGGCCATGTGGGCACACTGCTGGCTCATGTTCAGCCACTGTTGACCAATGCTCCCAGATCCTTTTTATCTGGGCAGCTTTCCAGTCCCTCTGCCTGTAGCATTGCCTGGGGTTGTTGTGGCCCAAGTTCAGGACCTGGCCCTTGGCATTTTTGAACCTCATACAGCTGGCCTTGGTCCATTGCTCCAGCCTGTCCAGATCCCTCCGAAGAGCCTTCCTGCCCTCAGGCAGATCTATGCACCTTCCCACCTTGGTGTCATCTGTAAATTGACTGAGAGTGCACTTGATCCCCTCATCCACGTCATTGATAAAGATGTTACACAGAACAGACTCCAGCACTGAGCCCTGAGGAACACCACTGGTGACCAGCTGCCAATATGGATTTAACTTCATTCCCCACCACTCTCTGGGCTTGGCCATTCAGACATTGTTTTACCCAGCAAAGAGTGTGTCCATCTAAGCCATGACAGTCCGTTTCTCCAGGAGGATGTTGTGGGAAGCAGTGTCAAAGGCTGTACTAAAGTCCAGATAGACCGCGTCCACAGCTTTTCCTTCATCCACTGAGCAGATCTTTTCATAGTAGGATGAGATCAGGTTAGTCAAGCAGGACCCGCTTTCCATAAACCCATGCTCACTGGGCTTGATCACCTGATTGCCTGTGCATGCCATCATGCATCAGATAAGATGATCAGCTCTGTAACCTTCCCCAGCACTGAGGTGTCAGGCTGATAGGCTTGTAGTTCCCTGGATCCTCCTGGCCGTTCTTGTGGATGGGCATCACATTTGCCACCTTTCAGTTACTGGGACCTCCCCAGTGAGCCAGGATTGCTGGTAGATGATGGCAAGTAGCTTAGTGAACATCTCTGCCATCTCCTCAGTACCCTCAGGTGGATCTTATCCAGCCCCACAGACCTGTGTGTGTCAAAGTGATGTAGCAGGTCACTAACCATTTCCCCTGAGATGATGGAGGCTTGATTCTGCTCCTCGTCTCTGTTTTCCAGCTTAAGGATCTAGGTAAATAGAATGATAGGGGTTGGAAGGGAGCTCTAGAAGTCATTTAGTCTAATATCCTGCTCAAGCAGGTCCATGTAGATCAGGTCACACAACAATATGTCTGGGTGGATTTTGAAAACCTCTGGAGAATGAGACTCCACAACCTTCAAATATCAATAAAACCAAATATTTAAAAATATTTAAATAACAATATTCAGCCCCTTCAGCTCAGAAATACCCTCTTGTGTGATGTACATCAGCAATACACCTAAGGCTGGGACAGTCATGTAGTTGTTTTCCCTTCCTATTTGGTATGTTTGATAGAATTTCATAGAGTTATTTAATATATTTTATAGACTTATTTTCTATTGAATGACTCACTCGAGTATTTGAAAACTGGACTGTATGACTTCAGACTTTGACAAGAGAAACTGAAGT
Organism: Urocolius indicus; assembly: GCA_013401255.1. Lineage (NCBI taxonomy): Eukaryota > Metazoa > Chordata > Aves > Coliiformes > Coliidae > Urocolius > Urocolius indicus. The sequence goes on from WBNH01010058.1 coordinate 17,123, forward strand.
GCAGATGTAGTAGATGCAGATGAAAGATACAGATGTAGAAGAATGCAGAAGATGTAGATGAAACCATCCTAAGCTTCCAAGAAATAAACCTTATTGTCATCTTCTCAAATCACAGAATCATAGAGTGGTAGGGTTGGAAGAGACCTCTAGAAATCATCTAGTCGAACCTCCCTGCCAAAGCAAGTCCCACCTAGATCAGGTCACACAGGAACACATCCAGGAGGGTTTTGAAAACCTCCAGAGAAGGAGACTCCACACCCTCCCTGGGCAGCCTGTGCCAGGGCTCTCATCCTTACAGTAAAGAAGTTTTTCCGTAAGTGTAAGTGGAACTCTTTGTCCATTACCCCTTGTCTTATCACTGGACACTACAGAAAAAATGTGTTGCCCCATCCCCTTGACATGCACTTTTTAAATAATTGTAAGTACTAATGAGGTTCCCCATCAGTCTCCTTTTCACTGGACTGAAGAGCTCCAGGTCCCACAGCCTTTCCTCGTAAGGAAGATGTTCTAGTCCCCTGATCATCTTGGTGGCCCTGCACTTGGCCTTTCTCCAGAAGTTCTCTGTCCCTTTTGAGCTAGAGTCCATCAAATAATGGATCTGAAATGGTGCTTCTTGGATCATGTTAACAGAAGTTTCTTCTTCTTGCTTGTTAAGCCTAGGTCATGGTTTTGAACTATAAAAGTGTGCAATTCTCTGCACTGAGCCCAACCATTTCCACTGGCTTTTTTGTGAGAATTGTAGCTTTTGCAAAGCTGGTTCCTTGACCTTTTTCCTCACTCGTAGCTTGCAGGCCTGCATGGTGCTGCTGGCCTGTTGGTAGCCAGCCAACCTATTGATTTTTAGCTTGTTTATGTGTTTGGCTGACCTCGAGAGGAAGTTTATATCACTTCTATTTTGGGCAGAGCTACTCCTGTAATGTCAGTGTATGGCCTTAAAAAGAGAGGAGAACATCAGTGTGGGTGCAGCTTGATTTGTATGGTGTCAATCCTCAGAGCTTGAATAACTTTGCCCACTTGTTCTGGCTGACAAAATATCTGGGAATACTTGTGACAATTTCCAGCTCGTCCCTAGTTAACACAGAGCCAGGGAAACTTTTCCTTTCTGGGTGTATTCTCTCACACACTGGAGAAATGGCTTTTTGCTTTTTTTGGGGAGATAGCATTACTGATAAAGTTTTCAAACACTTTATTTGATGTCATAATATTTTCCAGTATCCCTGTTTAAAGTTATAGTCAAGACAAGAAAAATGGAATCAATTTTGGATGATAACTAAGGGCTGTTGCTAAATTTTAGGCCTATCTTTAGGAAGACTTTATTTTCCTGGCACGCTAGTGAAAAGCAATTGAAAGCTGAGAAAAACCTTTATTTTCTGGCTTTTTTTAGAAAAACCCAAAAACTTGGCATCTCTGTTCTTGGCTTTATACTGAGGACTGTAAAACGCCAGAAGATGATGTGGAAAAATCTGGCTAAACCTGTTGGCCCGTTTCGCAATGACCATAAAACATGTGCCTTTGAAGGTCTTCTTTGAAGAATGTTGGCAGTTCTCTTGAGGGCAATCAAATTTCATGCCAACCTTAAGTGTCTCTTAAAGGGTTTTTAATGTCTCATGTGCTCATGTGTCATTAAGCAATATCCTCTCTTGTCTTGAAGGGGCATGTAACAGGTTATTAGAGATATGATGGCTGTTTGTATGTTAGAAAAGCATTCCCTGACAGCTTAGTGCAAATAGCTTTCCTGTGTGTATAGAAAAGTCTATGTGCAGCAGGGTTTCCATAACATGAGGAAATGGCCTTTCAGGGGTGCAGGAGAGGCAGCAGCTATGTTCTTGGCCTTTTTCAAGATTCACAACTCTTTGAAGAAAATGTCCAGCTGCTTTAGGTAGTATTTTCACAGCAGTTTTTTGTCAGAACTAAATCCTTGAACTTACAAATGTTGTTTCTGTTCGTCTTCATTTTTGTGGTGTGTTGTTTTTTTTTTATATATAAAGCTGGAAAAAAAATCAGACTCTTTCTGGACCATCTTCATTATCAAAACATCACAAGTGTAAAGACCACAGTGGAAAATTTCTGGAAAAATAATAATTGTTTCAGAACCAGCCGTTTGGTAATGTGAATGACGACCTGCTTGTCACTTAATATTCACTTGGAATGGGCTTCCTATGTTACAGAGACTGAAAATTGAGCCATGTGCAGCTCTGGCATTAAATGGGGTGCTTTGAAAGCTGTGAAATCTCACTGCTTCTTACTCCATTTTATATGTCGATGACTGGGGTAACGCAGTAAAAAACCAGATGAGCAGCAGTGTAAACACACCTCGGTAATATTTCTGTGAGCCAGTTTTCAATTTTCTCACTTAAAATGAATTATTTGGGGGCTGGAGGAGTCGCTCAAGTAGACAACAGGACTTTCAGAATGACTGGTCACAACTTTTTATGCAGGAGGGTACCTTGAGAAGGTGTATTTCAGCTGTTTGTAGTTTATACTTTTGAGTGACTGTACTTAAATCTCAAAGCTCGTAGACAGATTCTACAGGACAATCTTGAGGTTAGAGGAAGCAACTTGTGTATTGGAGCTTTCTGACTGAAGAGCTTTTTCAGTCAATTTTGATGATACCGTGTCCAGTTGGTTTTAGGCAGAGTGGCTTATGTAACACGAGACAGTTGAAAAACTGCTTCTTGTTCTTTCACCTTACTTCTTATCATTAGTAAAGTGGCTTAGTTTTGTTGTCATCTGTCACCCAGTGGGAAAAATAATGATCTGACTTTCTCAACAGGGTAAAGCCTTTGAGCTGTTTTTATAAACTGGAAAGGAAAAAAAAAACCAACCCAACCCAAGGGTGCTGAACTCTTTCATTTCATCTGACTATTCAGAGGGGGTGGACTGAGATTTGCACATCCCAGTAAGCACATATGAAATGCATTTTCATGTCCGTTTTGTGTCTTGATTGGGGCTTTTGTACTTGTGAATTTCTTCTGGGTAAAAGTTCAGAATGCTATTACTTTTCTTCCATCAGTGTCATTTTTGCTGGCATGTGTTTTCAGGGTGAAAAAAGTTTTGATTTCAGCCTACTTACTCTGACTTTGATAAACAGCCCACAGGACAGACTAATAATCGGTAATGCGAGCCTTTTGTTGTTGTTGTAAGTGCAATTCAGTTAATTTGGTTGAAATCTTAACCTAGTCATACGTGCAAATATTTTAGAAACGTCTCTAAGGGAAAGACTCAATGCATAAAGCCTCACTGTCTGATAACACTACCTTGCTTCTCTGAGTAGCCAGTTGGTACACTCAAAGGTAGCTTAACAGCCTGAGTGGCTTTGTTGCTGAATCTGAACTGTTTGTCCCTGCTTTGCAAGTCGGTGTTGGTGGAAGATGCAGTTTTCCATTTTTGCAAGTTGTCAGCAGTGAGGGAGTCCTACTGAGTTTTTGGGGAGTTACACATAAAACCACTACCCAGAGTCAGAGCCAAGTCAGACTGAAGTTGCTGCTGAAAGCAGTTTTAACTGGCAGATTTGCCACTGAAGCAGATGCAGAGTGCAGTTGTTGCTGATGGCAGAAATGTGGCTGTGATGACGCCCAGCTGGTTGTGACAAGAGGTGCTGGTGTGTCCAGTTACTCTGTCACCCTCTTTCTGATGGAGTGATGTGTGCCCGAGTCAGATTTGTGAAATATCTGCTGTTTCTGTCTTCTTCAGTAGAAATTTCAGACCCTTTACTCCAATGACAAAACTGTTTTGTAGGGATCTAAGCTTAGCTATGTCAGCTTGACACTTCAGCCTTTTGATCCCATGTTACTCTTAACTGAACTCTGATGGCTATTTCTAGACAACTGCTGACCTGCTCTTTGCTTCGCTGGCATTCCCCTGTTGTGAATTCTACTTGTGCCTTTTAAAAGCCATCTGAAGCCCAGTTCTGCTCTCTAACTCCTGTGGCTTTTCAGTAGGAAGGAGAGCAGCTATTCTTTTGTTCATGTGCCTTTTCTGATCGTGACCTGTTTGCTTGCTTAAATTCTGGCTGGTTTTAACAAGAGCTCTCCCTTTACAGGTGATCCAAGGCTGTGGTGAACTCTGCAGAACAGTTCCTTGTATGAAGCAGCCATCTGCAGTGGCTTGCTACAACATACAACAGTTTTTACTGTCCTAGCCTACAGCAGTTGAGACCTCCAAATATTTTTAAACTGTGTAAATCTTTTAAATACTGAAATATTTCCAGAGAAGGCTCTCGAATCTTCTGCCTTCTCGAAAGCTTCTAATTAAATCTGCTAAGGAGATTAGTGAATTGAAATAGTTAAACCTCTTATTTTCCAAAAGTTTTAAAGATTATCTAATCAACCTCTTACTTCAATCTTTGATCTTGATTTATCTGATGAAATGCTTGGCCTGCAGTTCAGCAAGTCAGACCAAAAAGGAGGTATGGCGAAGTCTTACATCTCCTCCAGGGAGGCTGGACATCTTTTTTCTACTTCTGCCCTGTTAATCTCTGATCTGGCCACTCCTAATTCCAGCAATGAGTCGTGATCAAAGCATAAGCCACAGGTTCTTAGAAATCCTTGTGTTTATGTTGATTTATTTTGTTAGGAGAGAGCGATGCTATTTGGAGTCCATCTGGAGGGATTTTAATTTTGCTTGTAGAGACACGACTTCATTTAATTCAATTAAGGATGGGATCAGTCAGAAGCAGGAGATGGTAAGGGCCGTATATGATGGCAAAATACGGTACGGACACATTGCCACTCCTAACTAGAATAGGAAAAGCATAAGATAGATCAAGAGTTCTTCAGATTTTCTCCTGTAGATGTTTCAGTCTCCGCTGCAGTTTGACTGTTTTGCCCCTTTAGTTGTGTTACCTTGCTTCCTGCCGTAATCTTACCGCATTTCTTACACGTCCATGCAGGCCCTCTACAGGGAGGGATGTATGAAGTGGAAATTGCCTTTACTTTCACTCTCTACTGAGGTGCTTTAACCGCGTTTAAGAAGAAACTTCAAAATCAGAAACCCCAGCAATCTACTTAAATGTGTCTTCCTTAGTTTTGTGTAACTTTTTCTTTCCTTTACTCCAGTGCTCTTTCACTGTATCTGTATTCCTCAGCCCCAGAAGTACTGAATCCAAGCAGCTGTTCCTTCTTTTGCAAATTTTTCCTTCATTTGTCAGAGGGTGACAAGAGGCAGATTTAATTCTTGGCTCTGATGACAGTCAGGCTCACGGAAACTGCTGGCGTCTGCTGAGATGTCTTCGAAGAAGCAGCAATGAATCCTTCCAAATCCCAGTTCTCAAAGATGCAGTGTTTTCAGCATCAGTGTCCATCAGGTTTGGGGCAGATCTTGATTCTCACAAAATTGTGTAGCGAGCTCCAGCACTGATTTCCAACTTATTTATGCCAGGACTCTAAATGGCACAAATCAGTGCATGTGCTGGTACCTGCTGCTTTTTTATTGTTGAGAATTAAGTGAGTGTATTACGTTTTCTTGTTCTGATTGTCAGACAAACATGAAGGAGGAGTTTTCTTTGCATTTAACTTATCCTTTATCTTTGTCCTGTCACTCAGGTTGTAGTATAATATTCAAGATGTGTTTCCCACAGCAACCAACTCTACTGTACATTTCTTTTGCCTCTGGGGGCATGTAAAATTCCAGCTGTAATAGTCCTACATTTATCTGTAATCTTGTACTAAACAAGTTCTCCTTTCTGCTCAGGTTTTCATACCTTTCTCTGCTTCAGCCCCATGTGCATTAATCAGCATGGCTGGCAGATATCATGCGGGTACTTTTCCTCTCCTGCGCAGGGGCACCAGATGCAGGTTTCCTAAATGTCATTACACGTGCTTACTGATGTAGCCGAGGTTAAAGAAATGCGCTCTCTCTGAGTTTGGAACAGGAAGCATCCCTGTTTGTGATAACTTGCTGTTGAAAGTGAATCAGTGGAACAATGAGGACTTCTTGCCCCAAGGGTGTGATTACACACAAATTTTCTCCAGCAGTGAATCTGGTTTAAGAAGTTCCTGGTTGCTTGGTCTCCACCCTGCCTGGAAAACTGGATTGCCAGTTACTGCAGTGATCTCATATACAGTTTGGCTTTGGAAGCAGATGTGTTGGCAGAACAGTAAGGTGCTGAATGGTGAAACTCCTTAATCTCATTTTGCTGCCGAAAAAATACTGGAGTAACACACAGCACAGAGTGTCGAAGGAGATAGTTTTACTGGGTACATGTGTGGGGTGGAAGACAGGACTGCATTGACTATATTTGAAGACAGCCCGTGGCAAATGGTCTGCCTGATGTCAATATTACAAGACCTGTATATCTCTGACAAATTCAGGGTGTTTTTCTGCTCAAGGGTTTCTTGTGTCTTCATTGTTCAGATACTGATCTCATGGGTGGAAATCAACTGCTTGCTTCTGGGAAGTTGAAACGGGCTTCAGTGGATCAAGTGAGGCTTAACTGGATGTTCTCTAGGCACGCTGAAATGGGAAAGTTGAACTACGGGGCTTCCTGCTCTTCACTTCTGGGGGGTAGTGGAGGGAGCAACGGGATGTCTGTTTGCAGAAACTGGACAGATGTTATTCTGTCTGCTGATGAACTGGAGTGAGAGATAAGGACTCCAGAAGAACTTGCCTACTGAGTGTTTGTCTTTTGACCTGCAGTAGCTCCAGGTTGGGTTTTACCAGGTGAGGATAAGTCTATGTACAGTGACTTCACTGACATTAGGAGCTACTGCACCAGCAGCTTTCAGAGCAGACTGGGAAGATTGTGAATTTGACCAGAAAACCACTTACCTCTCAATTGCTTTACAATTTGCCTTGAGATTATGCCTTGTTGAGATGGAATAGAGTTTGCAGTTGTCATCAGGATACACTGAGACACTTTAATTAACAAGGAATGATAAAGAATGCTAAAGGCTTTATCAGGTTGTGCAGTATCTTGTAGTCTTCCTGTTGATGTGCTGCACGGTGTACACTCAATGGGCAGGACTTGGTTTATAGCCACATCTTTCTCCATATCAGTTTTTAAAAGTTCTTTCTTTTATCTTCTGTTGGACCTTGGGATCAATTGCTCATCACTAGACTTCTTTAAACATCCTTATTAATGACAGCATTGTTGATATTTACACTTAAGCTCCAGTTCTGGCTCTCCTGCCTTGTCTTGTTTTGTCTCTTCCTGAAATGCTTCCCCTTCTGGGCTTGGAATAGCTTTCCAGTCAGCCTCAGCCAAACTGAATTTCTCTTTCACTTAAGGCTGACCCTTCTGTTCCATGAATCTGTGGCTTCTGCTCATGCATTTATAAAGAGAAAAATCAGGAGGGAACTGTTGTAATCAAGCAGTGCCGTGTTTAATACACACCAGAGGACTTCACAGCATTATCTACCACAAAAGTTTTATTCTAGGGAGGAGTCAAAGATTATTTTTTTAATAAAATAACATGTTGTGGATTTTATTTTCCTCTTGAAAGTCTTGTAACTGTTCTCTAATATGGAGTTGACTGCCTTATTTCCAGTGCAGATGTCTTCTTGTCACTAGGTTATGGGAGACTTGTCTCATAGAATGATAGAACAGTTTGCACATGGAGCACAAATTCACCTTGAATGTGGAATTAAGCAGAGTTCCCGCTATGTTTGGATGTACTCTCACTTCCCCAGGTACTTTTGAACTGCTTTGGAAGCTTCTTCAGAAAGTGGCAGTATCTGGAGTGAGTTTTGAAGTGGTCTAATTGGTTTGTAAATTGCACATGCTCTTGTGTAGGTCACATGTTAGTTCAGCTGAATTAGTTTCTAGTTATTTTCTAGCAGGTAATATGCTGCTGGATAGGGAAAAAGCCACTGTGGGCAAAATGAGTTATTTTTTTTCTCCCCTTAGGCTCTGATCTACTGTTCTGTTGTTTCTGTGTAACATAGTTGGCATGGGATAATTTGTTGACCTCATAAGGTACTGGAGGTCTCACCCTCACTTGCTAAATTGGGACCTTGGGAACAACTTTGCGTTGACTTTATCTGGCTGACACTGCAATCCAGTCTCTGTCTTCTAGCAGGAAGAGTTTTCCTCATGGGCAAAATTCCTATGACTTCTGCTTTCAGTGTCACTTCATACTTAGTTGTGGGTTTCTCTTTGGACATTTGGGGCATTTAGTTGCTCTGTATCAGCCTTCCAGAGCAAGAATGTCAGAAGATTTGCAATACGGCATGAAGCGGTGAAAGTGCAGCTTGGCTTCCTTCTTCCTGTGCCATGCTGCTGGGCTTTGTGAAGTTGCAACTAAGTCTCAAGTGTAGTGAATGTGTGGTGCACCTAGTAAAACTTTTTCCCCCTGCACAATGTGAAAATCATCCAAGGAACCTTCTTCAACAAGAAGGTGGCTATTGGGTTACATTTCTGCTCTCTTCTGAGCTGAGCATTTTGCTGATAGCCTTTTTGCTGTTCTTCTTTCTGTAGAAGACAGTGGAATTCCTCCTCTGCTTTGAACATCTCAGTGTGTAAGTGGCCCATAAAAGAAGTGCTTAAAAAGTGACAGGCTGGACTGGGAGCAGTAGAAAGTGAATCAGCCCTTTCACAACAAGGGTTGGCTCTTTGTATGCCCTCTCGTCTCCCTAACCCCCACCCTCTTTTCTGGGTTAAATACCACCTCTGACTTGGCTAAATACAAGAATTTTTTTTGACCAAATGAATTTGAGTACCATATGATCTGCCTCCTCATGTTCCCTGAGGCCTCTGCAGGAGAAGGGAAATGTTTGTGAACAAAGTCTGCTAACAGAGCTGTGGGTGGAGAGAGGACAAAACGAGTATGTGAAGAACCACATATTTTCACTGGACTTCTAAAACAAGTGGCAGTTTGTTCTCCAGATAAAGACACATTTGAGAGGAAAAACCTGAACAGTGAAAATTGAGGTGTGTTTTTTTTTTTTTTTGTTTTTTTTTTTTTTTTTTTGGGTGTTTTCCAACTTAGGTGTCACAAAAATTCTTGTCCAAAATAAGAAGCATCAAGGCTTGTAAGCACGTACTTAAATATGAATGTGACAGGCTGAATCCCAAAGGAGTCTTCATGACACACAGAGGATCCTTTTGTCAGACATTGGAATCTAAAAGTGGGATTTCAATGAGGAGGAACACGCTCAGATCTCTTGGATTTTACAGTTCTCTCTACTGAAGAAAGTCTTGCTCCCATGCAGGAAGCCCAATGCATGTTGAAACAGCTTGAGTTTCAGCTTGATGAAACTTTTCACTAATTAAAACCCATGTCAAAGCTCACTGAAGATGATTGGTTTTTCTGTGCTTGGGGAAGGGAAAGCTGAACACTGCACAGAGTATTCTTGCATAAGTTGTTGGGGGGATGTTATGCAACTTAATTTTTATATTTTTTTCATTTTCCTTGTTGTTTTTTCCTGTTTTTTAATGTCTGCCATGTTAAGATTGTGTGTTCTGCAAATACTTTGAACCAGGCAAGGGTTTGGGGAAGAGCAAGGTGGAGGTGGCATTCAGGGCAGCCAGGGAGCTGGTCTAATTACTCATGAAAGGGGTTTCCTCCCTCTTCATAAATGTTCCGTCTCCTTCTTAACCTCTTTTTCCTCTCTGTTGGAACTGAAACTCACCTGTTGTGCTCAATACTAACCAAAGAGTTTTCTCGTTTTTATTTCCTTCTCTGTTTATCTTTCAGTGGATTTTTACAAGGGCCTGTAGTGGTAGGTTGAGGGGTGGTGGTTTTAAACTGAAAGAGGGGAGGTTTAGGTTAGATATTAGGAAGAAATTCTTCCCTGTGAGGATGATGAGGCATGAGAACAAGTTGCCCAGAGAGGCTGTGGATGCCTTGTCTCTAGAAGTGTTTGAGGGTGGGTTGGATATGTCTTGGAGCAACCTGGTCTAGTGGGAGGTATCCTTGTCCATGGCAGGGGACTTGGAACAAGATCACCTTTAAGGTCCCTTCCAACTTGAACCATTATGTAATTATTAGTGAGAGGCTTTGTGTGCAGCTTGAGGACTGGTGCTGATGGGCCAGAAAAGATGGAAGATATGCCGTTGGGCAGAGTGGGGAGCAATGGCTCTCCTAACTGCAGCAAGCTGTTGAGTCAGCTCAGCACATACTGTTTCCCACCATGTGCCCGTGTAGTTGTTTCCAGTGCAGTTTGAGTTGTGCAAGACAACCCTTTCCACCTAGTGTTTGTATTCAAACCCTGTGGCCTTTTTGCTTTCACGTGGGAATCCAAAAGTAAAATACTTTGCTAAGTGAAAACCTACTTGCACGATTGTTTTCACCTTGAAATTCAAACAGGATTGCCTTCCTGAACCCAAAGGATGGAAAGGAAAAAAGAAATCCATATGTTCTATTGTATGTTTTTTTTCTGCTTGAGTCAAGAATTGACAAGATGCAACTTGTTATTTTTCCCTTGTCCAAATTCCTAAGTTTCTCATATTGTCTTCTGATTGTGAGCTGGGCAGAATGAACTTTGCTACTTACCTAAAACTTTCAACTTGGCTTTTTTTCAGCTGAGTTAGTACTGAAATGCTCTTTTCCTATAAGCATGCTGTTGAAACAGTCAAAGCGGGAATTTGTGCTTTGCAATTGTCTCTACTTTTCTTATTCTTTAAGAACTTCCCAGTGCTGCTGACATTGCTTTGTGCTCATAGCTGTAAAAGCCCTACTAGCTGACTATCCGGTCATTAAACCATAGAAACCCAAGTCTGAAGGAGCTAAATAGCACAAGCCTGGAAAACAGGCTTAGACGTGCCAGTCTGAAGCAATAAAAATACAGTTCTAAGAAGACCGTCTTCAGTCCACAAGCAAATACAAAGAATACAGAACCCAACATCTCGTGAAAGCAGGACCTTGCACAAGAGGCTTGCAAGTCATTGGTTGCACTCATTCGTGGGTGCAATTCAAAGAGATGGTTTGCTCTATAAAGTGTGGTTTGGCATGCAAGATGATGTAATTGACACCACGGTTGGAAGAGAGACTAAGCATGATGTTTCTAGGGAAGGATCTGAGCTGTTCTAGTTTTGTACACAGTGAAGTGACTTGTCAGAATTCAACTTCATTTGTTCTCTATTTCAATTTTTTTTGTGTGTGTTAGAGTGGTGTCATCCCGTAATGTATTAGATTTTTCCTGCTATTCCTCTGCAGAGAGTTTGTAAGAGCTGAGAAAAGAGAGTCTAATTTTATCAAGCTTGTTGCCTTAGGCTCATGAATCCTGGCAGCCCCTTGCTTTTTCCAGTTCCCTGTTCTCCAGTACTCTACAAAACTGGCTGTAGTGTCAGTATCTACCAAAAAATCTTCCATGAGTCCTGTGGATGTACACTTTACATCTTGGCTTGTTCAAATAACTGTTCATTTACTTGTGATCACAGGGGTTTTGCAGCCCACCTTGAGGATCTGCCCCTGTAAGGCTCACGTGCGAGGCATGAATTGTTGCCTCTTCTTTGCTGCAGCAGAGACTTCAGCTACTGACTTTGATCATCACTTCCTCTCCCAAATGAGTTCCTTGGTCTCGTATATTAAGTATTTCGACTGCATTTGTCTGTGAATTGGTTCTTCTAGTTTCAATTGAAGTGTTTAACTCTTTTCTCTAGGCTCTGTTTTGGATATTATAAAGCATATCGTGGCCAAGGGAGAACACAAGACTGGTGTCCTGGATGAAGCCTGTATAGCCACAATCCTTAAGGAGGTGCTGGAAGGGCTGGACTACCTGCATAAAAATGGGCAAATCCACAGGTATTTTTCACTTTTCCTCATCTTTATTTTCAAGTGTGTGTGTGTCACTGAAACAGAAGCTGAGCACGTGTATTCTCATCCCACGACCACCTGTGAGGGAGTGGAAAGAGGAAAGGGAAGGAAGGAGCTTAATCAAAACTTAAGATTCAAATGTGTACAAAGTTGCCGCTGCTTTAGGAAATACTGTAACTAGACCAAGTTTGGGTAAACACTGGGGTACTGAAAGCTGTAATGTAGAGAATCTCTTTCCAAATATCAATGCCCACCTGCAAAATGTAGCTGTTGCAGCTGCAAAACTGGAGCTGGTTTTGTTTCTTGCAGAGGTACAGATCACCAAGACCACTGCATAAGAAGTGTTGAGCAATTTAATAAGGAGCCCTTCGAGTCGTGTTCATTTATTTATTTGTAACACTAGCTGCAAGATGAGCATCACGAAATTTCAGTTTGTTCGTTAAAAAACAAAAGATGGAAGGAAAATTAGTGGAAAAAGCTTCTTTTGGCAAAACCAAGTTAACTAATGGCGTGTGATTTGATGGATCACTGAAATGTGAGGGTTTCTGTGCTGCTGTGTCATTTGGGAGGTATTTCTAAATCGTGTTTTCCTCTCCCATGGTCTCAAGGTGTGATGCAGTTAGGAACAGAGGATACTAAGTTGGTATGTTCTGCTGTTTAAAAAAGAATGAGATTTGCTACCCTAAATATGTGCTGAAACTAGAATATCCCACTTGGGGGTAATATACATCATCCCAGCCACAGGCTGGTGCTGGGAACAACAGCCTCTTCTTTCTTAAAAATTTTGTGAGCTTGGCTGTCTTCTGGTACAATGCCATTATAAGCACTGCTGCTGCTGTGCTGGACCAAGTTTCTGTCCTCATATGATAGCTGCACAAGAAGAGGTAACTCCTTTTGCCAAAATGTTATTTGAATTAAAAAATCCAAGAAGTATTTGTTTAATATTTTTAGTCCAACTGACTGACTCGTGAAGGTTGTTTTGGGTTAAAAAGAAAATAGTGGTTGGAAAATGTTCTGGTGGAATTCTTTTCCCTGAGTGAAGTCTCAGATTTCGGTTTCCAGTCTCCATTAAAATTCTGATTTAACAAGAATGGTTGCTTCATTGAAGTTTTGATTTCATGGATAGTTGTTTAACGTTGTTGTTTTTAGAGATAAGACTTCAGGCAGCTCTGAGAATTGAGAGTAAAGTAATAGAAGAACTTGCTGAGTACATGGTAATTTTTCACCCTTGACATAAGTAATTGTCAAAACCAGCTTCATTTGTGACTTGCAGTTGATTTACTTGGCTGAGTTCATGTTGGACTTGATCTTAAAGGACTTTTCCAACCTAAATGATTCTATGATTCTCTGATCTCCTGGTCTAATGGAATCAAAGCACAAATGTTCAAGCAGCAGTAACCTGTTAAATTTCCATTGTTGCAAAGATGTCACATAGTGATTTCTGTATTGAAAGACCATTTGCCTTGCTGTAGTGAAACAACCAAACCAGTAATTGTGATAAAGATACCTTCACATGTGTGCTGGGTTTTTACATCTCTCAGCAAAAAAGCTGCTGCTAACAAAGATTGAACTGCTTGGTCTGAAGAAGAGGCGATAGGTATTGAATCATTTGGAAGTAGGCTGAACCAAACCTGCTGTGACCATTTTTGGTCTGTTCATTGAAGCATTTTTCCCCTATTTTGGACACATCAGCAAATAAATCAAAGCTGTGTCATTGCTGCAGCTTAAGGTTGTGGTTGCATGTTAGCTCCTTTGCATGTGTTGCATTTCTATATTTTGGGACTGCTCTGACATTACGTAAATGTTTTAACAGAAAAAAAGCATTTGGATTACCTCTTGGGTTGGGGTGACAGTGGGTCTGGGAAATTGGGAGAAGTGCTTAATAGTCATGATACAGGAGGAGAAGTGTGTAGTGTTCAGCCCGTGATGCAAAGTTTGGGTTTTCAACTGTTGACAGAAAGCAAGCTTACATGCTTTGGAAGGGTGAAACGTGTTTTGTTAATGGAGTTAATAGTACTGTCTTGCATTTTATCCATATGTGTTTACACTACTGAGAAAAACACAGTTTCATGTTGAAGTGCAGATGGGACCTTTCCTCATACATAGGAATATCTGTATGATTTTTTTCCCCATTTTGTTTAACGCTAGAGGTCATAAAATTGTTCATGCCTGATGGGAAAAGCAGGTGGAAATCTTGCAGTCGTGCCAGAGATGCTCTGAGAGGAAGTGTTTAAAATAACTAAACTTTGGTCCCCTGGGTCAGCTTAAAGTATCTGGCTCTAAACTCACATCAGGTGATGGCTGAACTGCTGAATATAGTGTCTGCCATGTGGGGCAGCTGTGGTTGGGGTGAAGTTCAGGCCAAAGCAAAGTCAACTGTGAAGGGTCAAAATTGAAGGGCTTTGGTTAGACCTAGAACAGCCAACCCAAAGCAGGCAGACACTTGCCAGAGCAGGTTTTCAGCTGCTTACGCTAAAATATGAAATACAAACTCCATTTGTGTTACACCCAGGAGAAAAGAACTCGATAAAGTCGGAGATGCAGCATGGGTGAAATTAATGCAATTAGCACATCTGAAGCTGGACAACCAAACTAGTGGCAAAGCCTGAAGGATGAATGTCTGAACCCAAAAATGTAATTTTGTGGGTGTTGTTAACGTGAAGCCAGAGACAGCTTGTTACTGCTGCAAATCCTCAGTGAGGTCAGAGAATATGTGCCCGGCAGTGGAGCTGCTCGATACTTTTAAATTATGCATCATTTAAAATGGGTAAATTAAGTTAACACGTGGAAGACTGGCTTAATGAAATTCTGCTTCTGCCGAATCTTACTCTGCATAAGCCTACCCTGAACTTAATGCCACTTCCAATTAAGGTTTGGGGAGCTGGCTTCCTGTGGAAGTGTAAATCCCTGCTTTGGACAGGAGTGTAGCTTGCCAGTATCCTCAGAGAAGATTAGGAAGCCAAATATCTAGCAAAGGCTTACATTTTAATTTTTTTTTGTTTACTTTTCTAATTAGCAACCAGAGCAAGGCTGAGACTTCAATAGATGCCATTGTTCAACAGCAAATGTTTAAGTCTCTCACATTGTCCAAAGTGCTGTTTGGTTTTGCATTCATCTTGCAAGGGCAGTGGGAAAACAAGAGTTTGAGGCCTTACAGAAAAGACAAAGGAGAAGGCTCAATCAGTTTTATTTTCATGTAACACTCAATACCAAGGGAACAATTACAAATGATCCTTATCTTTCTTTAAAATCACCACTGCCTCCCACATCTGGGAGCTGGCAGCTCTGTGCCCCTATTGCCATGTGCCCAACTCTGCCTCTCTCCCGTCCCAGCCGCCGCTGGCCTGGCCTTGCAGTGGTTTTCTCTGTGACACAATGATCCCAGTGACAATTTGAAGTCCTTGTGATCCAGCTCATTTTAAGGGACTTAAATATCTGGGCAGCAGCCAGCATGCTGAGGACTCAGAAACCTTGAGATGAAGCTGTCCTGCAGGAACCTGCTCAGACGTGTTTTTTATGGAAGTCGAGCAAGACCCAACATGCTGTGAGGGGTCACTCCTGGGCTAATCTTGTCTGGGTGACACACAGGGTATGTTGCACCTCTTCCTGTTTAGATTCAGATTCCTCTGCATATTTGGGGATTAGCAAGAGTTTGATGAATGACTTGGTTTTGCTTTAGTTTTATTTCCAACCCCAGAGGTTTTATTGCTTAAAAAGACTAGTTGGAGAGAAGTTCAAGGCTTTTTCAGGTGGTGCTCCCTGTGACAGTCTGACAAATGAATTGTACTGATTAACTGTTACAAGGTCTCTCTGTCTCTCTCTCTATTTTTATCTCTGAGCTTATCTTCTGTTCATGATTAGCTGTTGTGTAACTGAGTATTTCAGCTAGTCTAGGTGAAATGATGTGCTGCTCAAATATAATCAGATTCTCCTATTGCAGCATAATAAATATGATACATGCTTTTGGGTAAAAGCAAAACAGGAAGTGATACAGTTGCATGCACGTAAAATATTGTCATGGCAGCGATCCAGCTATTAATTTGTTTGCTGCTTTGCTTCTTAGGGCGTGAGAGGTGCATCAACACATTTCATAGACTGAGTTAGATCAGCTTGTGCCCCCAAACAAAATGTTTTGGCTTCTTTTTGGTGTCTTGAAAATCAATTTTCTTGAGTGTAGGGCATCAGGGTGCTGTGGCAGCTGTTTGAATGTTGCTTTGAAGAGACCCTGGAAACAAGATTCTTTGCCATGTTTTTATACTAATTATTTTAACAAGATTTTGGACTTAAGGTAAAGGAGCTGATTTAAGGTGAAGGAGCTGATGGATATATTTTGGCAGAGCTCAGCTGTCCTACAGGATTCGAGCTTAATTTTCATGTAGCTGATGAATGCATTGATAGCTGTGCTGGCAAGTATTGTGGTTAAACTGGATTCCAGTATGCATCTGACTATTTTGATGACTGACATCCTGTACTTTTTTGTTTCAGTAGCAATACTGTAGGAGAACTTGACAGCCTTCCTCTCCACAGTGCCATAACCTTGTCTCGGGTAGTGTGTTTTGGAATTGAAGTTTGGTAGGGTAGGATTGAGGAATGGGTAATGGGACATAGAGCCTTTCACCTCTAATTACCAGTTTGATTTTTAAGTCAGGACACCGGTAATTTGGAAGCTGCTGCACAACTGTGGGAAGTGGAATTTCATATTCAGAGGAGCATACTTTGGTCTCTTCTCCCTTTTATGGGCAGGAATGACCCTTAGAGATAAGTTATTAGTACAAATTTTTAAGCTTGAATTTGTAAACAACTGAGTAGCCAGTGCAATAGAAACACGACTCTTGGGTGTCTCACTGAGGCAGAAGAGAAGATGCTGCTCTAGATTGAGCTGGGGGGATTTGTTCCCCCAGATAAACACCTTGCTGTGCAGGGGCATGAGGCCCACTGGAGCTCTGTGGTACATCGTGGTTTGGTGAACCAGTGTGGTGTTCTGGTGACTGCTTTTTCCACTGCATCATCCAGAAAGTCATTGTTTTGGTGTGCTTTTTCTTTTGAAAAAAAAAATTTCCTTGTGATTGCAGAGAGAAAATAGGAACCAGATGTAAATCCCCAATCTGTAGATGGCTGGAAACAATAGCTCCTATGGAGACAGTTTTCCTTGAAATGGATAGTCTTTGCTCTGAAGCCTGAGCACCAGACAATTAAAACTCTGATGGTAAATGGCATTGCTGAGGAAAGCACAGGAGTGCTGAGGGCCCTGCAGTGGCTCCAGGCCAATGCCAGTGCCTCAGCTCTGGGGCTCTGTGCCTTACCAGGGTCCACGTAGCAGCTCACAGGGCAATGCCTTGAAACCAAGCGCTTGCTGCGACTGTTGTGTTGAGGTGTCTGTCCTTGTGTCCATCTCCTCAGACCCAGGTGGACTTTGTCACTGGCTATCCTGAAGTTACTCAAAGTAGCGGCAATTTAGCTTAAGAGAAAATGAGTGTTTGGTACAGCTGCTATGCACCACATTAAAAGGAAGGTGAGTTTTTAGTTGTTTCTGCCCCCTTTGTTACATGGAGATGAGCAGCAGGAGAAATATAAAGAGCAGAGGTTGGAATGATGTCCAAAAGTTTCAACAGCAGCAGCAGCAGGTTTTGGTCGGTGATCCGTGACTAAGTTGCACGCTCAACTCATATGGTTTCTAGCAGTTCCTGAGTTGTCAGTGTTTGGATTTGATGTGTTTCCAGGAGGGAATAATCTTCATTCACTGTTTGCAGCATTAGTTTTATCAGGAGCTTAGCTTTTGACTTTGAAGAAACCAAGTGCCATTCACGTGTATATCCAGCCACTCTGTGACTCCTTCTTGTGTCTCTGCTTTTATCTGGTGCAGATCACTGGGACCAGATCAATCAGTTGCTTTTGCAACATCTCTCCAGAAGTAATTGTTTAAATCACTGGTGTTCATCCAGTTCATTCTTTCTACCACAATGCATCAAGTGAATAACCCACTTGAAAAAGATGGTTTTGAATGTTGTCCCTTATTGTAATGCAGCAAATTTTCTGGCCTTCATAGATCCTAAAAGCTGCATATGTGGAGGTGCCTTGAGTATTTATTCAGACCTCTGCAGCCTTCTCATTCATGTCTTATGCTAAAGCATGAGTGAAAGGTCACTTGCTAAGTTTGTGTGATATCCTATTAAGCGCACTTGAACATTTTATGAGGCTCCACCAGAAATTATTTTTGCAGATCTACTAAATCAGACGATATCCCATCTGGCAGAGTTCTTGTAAAACTTCAATATTTAAAAAAAAAATAGAGCTTAATACTTTCAAAACCAGAAGTGAGACAAAACCCACCCACAAATAGGAAACTACTACAGAGAAATCTGTCATCTCATGGCAGCCTGGAAAGCATCACCAAGTTAAACTGAGAGTGCTAAGAGGACTGTTGCCATTGCACAGACACCCAGTTTTGTAACTGCATTCTGCATTTTATAGGAGTAGCTGGATGAAATAATGAGATCTTTCATCTTCCTGTGCTGGCTATGCCTAAAACGGTCGTTTCCTAGATTTTGGAGAAGGAAGTTGAGCTGAAAAGTCTCTTATGAGTCCCAGTTGTCTTGAATTTCTCCTCCTGTATCATGTTGCAAACATTGAGCAAGAGCTGTGGGTGGCTTTGTAGGTATGAACAGCTCTTGGCTGAGTGAGGGAATGCCTTGAACCTTGTGTGTGTATAGATACACATACTGCTTCTCCAGAACAAGGATGTTTATTGCCTTTTGGAAATCAGGACCTTTTGAGCTGCCCTATATCAATTTTTTTTTTTTTAATCTTACTTGATCCCAGTTGATTGTGTTTACTGGTATGAACTTTTTTCTCTCCATCATGGCAGGGTCAACAGAGAGAGATGCGTGAATCACTGGCTTTCCTGTTCTACCTAATCCACCTTCTACTCAAACTGGGGTGGCCTGCGTGTGGTAGTTTTGGGGAAATTTGTCTTTCTGAGCACACGAGGAACACGTTTTCACATGCAGGAGGTACTGCAGCATAGTGGTGTGCGTCACTAGTATTGCCACATGAAGCATGCCCACCTCCTTGCACATCAATTTGACATGAAACATTGAAATAAGATCATGTTATAACTAGACTGTTTTCCTCTGTTACCAATGACTAAGGCAGATCCTCCCAGAAATATCTGGCTCTCTAGAGGCAGGAGACAGACCTTGTGACTCCACAGCTTGCTATGTGCTTTGCTTTTCATGCAGCAGCTGTTAAAGGAGCTTTGTGCCTTGTCCACACCGTAGTCCTTAGGAAGTAGGATCAGGAAGTGGATGAGCTGAATAGATGAATTTGTGGAAGAAATCCTGGTACATTTTTAGCTGCTGTTCAATGGTATGAAAAGTTGATTTTTAAAGCCTGCTGGGCAAGGCCCTTTCCTTACGGGGGAAATGAGAGAAAACTGCAGTTCTGAATGAATAGGGGAAGCTTTAAAAACTGGCATATGAGGTTAGAGACGTAGCTTCCCTCTTGCATTGACTATTGAAGGGCTGAAGCTTGTCAGAAGCCCTAGCTGCTTGGCAAATCCTTCTTGCCATAAGCTGATATTACAACAGTGATGTGCATTGAGGCAACTATGTGAAGCTTTGAAAGCCTCTTTTGTAGGAGGATAAAGTGGGACTGTGAGGGTTGGTATGATTACATCGTCTCTGTATTGGGAGATAGGGCTATGTCTAGTGTTGGTAGCACTTCATTTATCTGGTCGAAGGAGCTGATCTGTCAAGCTGTTTTTTAAGGTTTTGGTTTTAGCTGTAGCTGCTTTCCCCACACTGATGTGCAAC
The DNA here is from genome assembly GCA_013401255.1 of Urocolius indicus. Classification (NCBI taxonomy): domain Eukaryota; kingdom Metazoa; phylum Chordata; class Aves; order Coliiformes; family Coliidae; genus Urocolius; species Urocolius indicus. The sequence goes on from WBNH01010058.1 coordinate 36,630, forward strand.
TGAGGTTACTTGAGCACTGATTTACAGAATCATGGAATGGTGGGGGTTGGAAGGGACCTCTAGAGATCATCCCCAACCCCTTGCTGTAGCAGGTTCCCCTTGATAGAGGGCACCGGCATGTGTCCGGGTGGGGTTTGAAAACCTCCAGAGGAGACTCCACACCCTCCCTGGGCCAGGATTCCCTCACCCTTACAATAAAGTAGTTTTTCCTTATGTTTAAGTGAAACTTCTTGTGTTCCAACTTTTGTCCTTGACCCCTTGTCCTGTTACTTGAGACAACAGAAAAAAGTGCCTCCCCATCCTCTTGACACACACCTTTTGATGGATGGGAGGTGTGAAGTCCAAGGTAAACAAGATCTGTCATTGAACCACACCTGCCTTTAACCATCCTTAGGCTTGTAAACACATGGGAAGAGAAGGAATTAACAAGAGTGAAAACCCATCAAAGACAGTGTTGGCATAGGAACAAAAAGCTTAAGATGGACATAATTTGCTGAGATGAGGGGAAGTTGCAGGCACTGCAACAGCAGCAACTGTGTGACAGGAACACTGAGTGATGTGGCACACCACTGGCTGTCTTGCTTTATGTCAGACACAGAGTTTGCCTCAGGTCTGCAGTTCTCTTACTGCCTCAGCATCTTCCCAGCCCTTGGGGCTATTCAGATAAGTAACATGACAGTGAATTTCGGGAGGATCTCCTGCAGCTTTCTTTGGTGAGCTCTCTTTTGTCTGAGCTGACAGAGAGACTTAGCCTAAAATGAATAAAAATTTTAAGTCATGGTTTCTTGGACTCCAAACACTGTAGTTAAAGCAACAGACCCCTTCTGCAGCTTTAGAGGGCAACAAATCAGGAGGAATTGTACCTAGTAAATGCATCATGGATCCTCTGAAAAGTGTTTTTGTTTTAGCTAAAGCAAAATTATGGGGACACATGAATTTTTCCTGTCACCCTTACTAGAGTTTCTGTTTGCCTGTGCCGGGGGACTGGATGCAGTTCTCTCTCCCAAGAGGTCTCTACCTTGTGCTGAATGTGATTTGCCTGGATGTTAAGGGTAGGGCAGGGAGAGAACAGGTACTTGATGTACTCATATACCTCATCTGTTAGAAGCTGACAGTCCTTCCCAGTAGGCTTTGTCTACACCTCCCTCTCTTTGCAGAGCCACGGTCTATCAGTTACAGAAGCCTTTCAAAAGCCTTGCTGGATGCTGCTTAAGAACCAAAAAAAAAAAACCTTTAAAAAATCCTGATAACACTGGATTATTCATCCAACTTTCTCAGACATTAAAATAATGGTTAAAAAGCCTTTAAATATCCCTACCCACCTGTCCCCCATGAAACTGCCACTTGAAAAATGCCTCTACCATTTATGAGACTTGGAGTAAATCGTGAGTTGCCATGTGCTGCTGGCATTTAGCTCCCGTGTTGAGACCTTCATCTTTTACCATGGTTCCGCAGCCAGCGGAGCAGCTCAAGAGGGTAGCAGCAGTTGCTGTGCTTCCCTGTTTATGAGCAATAAAGCATGTTGCTGGGCTGGCCCCCTGCTGTAATTTATAGCAGCCTGGCTACTGCTGCTGGTTCTGGCTGCCAGTGGCCACAAGGGCATGCTGAGAGGGCTGTGGATGAGCAGGGATGAAGCAAGCTGTGGACTTGGCCCCCTCTTCTCTCTGCTTGTGCCTGCCTCAGCAAGAGAGGCTGGAGAGGGGAGTATGGAAGCTGCTTTGCCAGCTCTCTGCCATTGGAAGACCTTCAATCTGTGGGAATTGTTCCCAAATCCAACTCTGCAGAGTTAAATGCAGCACTGTAATAAACAGTAACCACATCTTGCCCAGGGGTTTGGGACTTAGGGCTTGACTCTGGCATGAAAATGTTGGTACATGCAGCTTTTTCTGAGCAGGAATGAGGAGCATGCAGACGTACAGCACTCTTAATGCAGTTGTCTTGAATACCTTCTCCTTTGTTGTACTGAATGTGCTGACATTTGAGGGCATAAAAATACCACTCTGCTTTCACACTCAAAGCCTAGCTTCTGTTTTGCAGCTCTGTCTCAAATGGGTAAAGGTCTTGCACATATCCAGCTGCTTATGTCTTGGCTTTAGGGCAAAGGGAAAGACATGAGGTAGGTACCAGCGTGTCATTGAAGGGGAGAGTCATGTTAGAGAACGGTGCTCGTTTGGTGCACAGTGTCACAAACTGCTTCACGTTTAACCCTGTGTAGAGATGTTGTCCTGGAAGTATTCAGTTAATTACACACAACAATGTAAATTCCAGCAATTAGTTACATTCAGTTAGAAATATTTTTGAGTCGTTCATTACCATTAACAGAAAATTCCTGCAACTTGCACCTTCTCTTTCTTTTAAAAAAGTTGGCAGGACCAACCACTCTTTCCCCATGGCAGGTTATACAGCAGAGACTTCAGTCTGTGAAAATTTATGGTTACAGTTGATGTAAATGGTATCTGATGGGCAGATGACTCAGGGCTGTGCTGACAGCCAGCAAGGCATCCTAAAGGGCACATATGAGCAGGTTGGAGGCAAAGGCATAATAAACAGGGCCTGTCTCCATTCCTCACTTCATGTGACAGGTTTTTTTCTTCTTCGTGCTTGACTCAGAAGTCCTGGCAGGCTCCTCTTTGTTCAGGTTGCTTGTACCATGGCTGCAGTGGCCTTAGACTGTCCTAGCTCCTGCTCCCAGTGTAGACTGTTGAGGAAAATCCAAGTGAATCTTCTCCAGTTACCCAGAAATTTTAAGAGATTTCTTCAAAAAGCAGTAACTTCGTGTGCTTCATTGCTGCTTTGCTTTTTTTTTTTTTTTCTTTTCAGACACCATTTCCTTCAAGTCTGGACTATGAACTTCTGTTGCCTGTGTCAGGGTTGTAGAGTTGCAGCCGGTTGTAGGTGATGCTGCTCTCCATTACGGACCAGCAAGTCTTGCATTTTTCCTTATTGTTGTCACTGCACTGACAACCACAATAGGGCAGTGCCAAGGATTTGGATAAGGCTATGGGTGAGGGCAGATCTGAGCATTCAGCATCATTTTAAGGACTGCTAGGCTTTTAGTAGTGGAACAAGCCATTAGGCTACAGTTCTTGTAGTTCCTTCCCCAGCCCTGTTGAAAAACTTGAAGTTAGGGAGCATCATCTTGTTGCCTTCCTATGCTGCCAAGTCTTCTGTAGCTGATGCCTAAGTGTAATTTTGTTGGATTAGGGATCAGTTTGGGCTATATAGCTTCTAGTGCCTACGGCCCAGCCCTAACCCAGAGGCATTTGTGGCTTGTAACTGGTACACAAGCGTTGGGTCCAACCAGGAAGCTAAATCACTCTGGAATGCAGATAAAGCGGGATTTCTGCCCTGTTGCAAAACCTTTCAGGGCTGACATGAAGAATCCAGCTCTGCACTTGGAGTGAGTCCAAACCCCTCTTCCCAATCCCTTGTGAAGGACGAGGTGAATAAAAACAATTGTTATTTTACGGAAGGGCTCTGGGAGACTTTAGGAGAGAGGAAGATGACAGCTATGGAGTCAGAATGTCCACAACTACTACTATTTGTTAAGCTACTGGCAAGAACGACTTTACCCCAGCCTTCTGTAACTTCATTTAAAATGTAATTACTGTTTATGCTTCAGCCTAAAGCTGCTTCCTCTTTCCAGTGTAGTAATTATGCCAGAGGCTCACCATTTACTCCAAGTGTATCAGCCCAGGATATGGTCATTACCACATTAATAGGAAGTACCTTCAAATTGTTACACTTGGCAATAACTATATCCTGGAGTAACAAACTTCTCTCCATTCAACTCCTGAGTTTATAAGCAGCTCCTGACGAGAATAAACAGGAAAGCACTGTTTTAATCCCCCATCCTATTGCTTTAAATGCAATTATTTAATCTTTAAGATGATCTTAAAGGAAAACATGATTGGAAGAGACTGTTGGTGACACCACGATCTGCTAAAAGGGATCCGAGTTCACTCAGTTTTATTGCTGCTCGGTGTTCACCCAGTGCCGTTGCGGCAGGCAGCGTGATGCCAGTACACATGGTGTGAGGAATGGGAAAGCTGGAAATTTTCTCTATGGCAAAGTAACTCCAGAACAGCTCTGCGACCCAATTGCTGCCTATCCATTTTGCTGCTCCAGGGTGGAGTGTACCACACTGGGGTGAGTAATGGCCTTTTCAGAGGGTTGGTCACCCAGAGGAAATGCCACATCAAGTGGTGATTTAATTTCTGCAGCTTGACTTGGATATCTGGCAGTGACTGTTGTTGGCCTCCTGGATTTCTTATTGTAGCAACAACTTGTTTTAATTTCTTGTACCAGCTTGCAGCACCATATTTGCTAACTTTTGTTCCCAATGAGAAATTACGTAAATTTTAATTAATCCAAGCTGAAGTTAAAAAGAAAGGAAGCATATGCATTGGAGAGGGTTAAAGGACTGGAGCCCTTTGACTCTTCTCCTATAGGACTGAATCCAGGTGCCTGTTTCACTTACTCTTTCTTCTCCAAGCCTGTTCAGCTTGCTTTGTTTTGGTAGGATGGTGTGATGGAGTTGAACGTGTGCCGCCTTCTGGCTGCTGTTGCTATGTCAGTGCAACCTGCCTGAGGTGGTTTTGGTTTTTTTTAGACTCTGAAACACATGTTGCTTGAAACTTTAACCAAAGTTCTGCTTTAAAAACTTCCTTGGCCTTTTGTTCATAACTGATTATGGTCTGTTTCAGGGGCTTGATGAGCTGCAAGTTGTGTTGTGCTGACAGGGAAGGCTGGGGAAGCTGTGCAATACTGTGTGGCTCAGCTTGCTAGGGAAAGGCTCTGGCGTCCTGGACTGCCTTGGAGTACAGATGGAAAAGGAAATTGCTGTTACTTGCGTCCATCTCCAGTAAGAAGAACAATAACTTCACCAGACAGCCTCAGCACGTGCTGTTCCTTTCCCTGTAACCTGGAGCTGGCAGGCAGCTTTGAAATGGCCTCTTGTGTCCTCGCTGGTGCAGGAGAACTGATCATTGGGATAAACACTTCTAGTAGGATTGGGGAGTTTCCTGAACTCCTTCTGTTCCCTCTGAATTAGTGCTGTTGCGAGGCGGGGATTCCTGGAGATGGCTGTGCCTGTGCCAGGTACATCTCAGGCCACATTAGCTGGCTCCTTACCTAGGAAACAGCTGACTTAGGCACTGAGCTGATGTGACTGCTTGTACTCATGGGGTTGGATCCCAGAAGCATCTTCTACCTAAATATTGTCACTCTAAGAGGGACACTGAAGTGCTGGAGTGTGTCCAGAGATGGGCAATGAAGGTGATGAGGAGCCTGGAGCATAAGACTGATGGAGAGCTGCTGAAGGCCCTGGGAGTGTGTAGTCTGGAGGAGAAGGCTGAGGAGAGTTATGATCACTCTCTGTAACTCCATGACATGAGGTTGTAGTGAGGTGTAGGGGTCAGTCTCTCGTCTCAGGTAACAAGCGATAAGACAAGAGGAAATGGCCTCAAGTTGTGTCAGGGGAGGATTAAGTTGGAGATCAGGAACAATTTCTTCACCCTGGCACAGGCTACTGAGCGATGTGCTGGAGTCCCCATTCCTGGAGGAATTCCAAAGCTGTGTAGCTGTGGGGCTGGGAAACATGGAGTAGTGGTGGCTGTGATGGTTCTGGGGGAATGGTTGGACTTCATGATCTCAGAGGTCTTTTCCAACCTAAATGATTCTGTGATTTTATGATATTGATGGGGAGCTTTTCCANAAGGCTGAGGAGAGTTATGATCACTCTCTGTAACTCCATGACATGAGGTTGTAGTGAGGTGTAGGGGTCAGTCTCTCGTCTCAGGTAACAAGCGATAAGACAAGAGGAAATGGCCTCAAGTTGTGTCAGGGGAGGATTAAGTTGGAGATCAGGAACAATTTCTTCACCCTGGCACAGGCTACTGAGCGATGTGCTGGAGTCCCCATTCCTGGAGGAATTCCAAAGCTGTGTAGCTGTGGGGCTGGGAAACATGGAGTAGTGGTGGCTGTGATGGTTCTGGGGGAATGGTTGGACTTCATGATCTCAGAGGTCTTTTCCAACCTAAATGATTCTGTGATTTTATGATATTGATGGGGAGCTTTTCCATTTCCTCACCGTTGCAGACCATGAATGCTTTGTGGGAGTGAGGAGGTTAATCAAGTTTGTGTCTCTCAAGGCGATTAACTCTCTACAACTCTGACTGTATTGGATTTGGCCAATGGATGCTGAGGCAGGGGTGAAGCTTTCTTCTCTGCAATGGCTTCTGTTATCAATTGCAGGAAGAAAACAAAGTAGTGCATGTTGGAGAGAAAGCTGACTTGCCCCTAAACGTGTGTTGACATATTTGGCTAGTGCAAGAGGAGCAGAACTGGAGCTGACTGGCAATGATTGTTTAACACTTTTCTACTCATTCCAGCATCACTGTCACAGCTTCTTATTGCTTTGAATCTCATTCTGCTCTGAAGTCTGTTTCTCAAGGCTGACTTGCCGTACAACTTCAGTGTTTCCATATCTATCTAAAATGTTCTTGATCATTAAAGCAAATCACTATTTTCCTGTACTTGTTCTTACACTTGTGCTTAATGCAAGGATTAGGCTTCGAGATGGTCACTGCTAGCAAGAGGAGGATTTGAAGTACTTGTTTGAAGGCTAAAGGTTGCTGTCAGCCGTGATTTACTGTAATCTTCAGTGGGACTGTCTTCTGGACATTCTTTGTTCACTTTTGTCCTTCTGTATGCTGGGGGAAAGCCTTCCCAAGCCAATGCACTAGACTGATATTGGGAGAAAAATAACAAATGCTGACTCTGGAGAGGATGTGTTTAAAATTATCCTGGCCTGGAACTGGTAGCAGCCCAGGGCCCTCTTTGGAAGAGCAAAGCCAGGAAGGTGATTTCCAGGGCCTGACCGTGGCTCTTTGGACAGACCATCTCACCAGTTCTGTTCTCATGATGCATGAGGGAGGGAGAGGAAAAAATAACTTTTGCCTTTTGTGTGTGTGTGAAAGCATTTGGAATATTTGCAGAAGGCAGTGGAGGGAGAACCTGCTTGGTTTGGAGGTTTTTATTTCTTTTAATCTTTTGTATTCCATGCAAGTTGAGGTGTTGTGACATCTATTCGCTTAAATCCATTCCTCAGGCAATTGCTTTGCTTGCAGCCATTCTTGAGACAGCATCTAGTGTGCTTCAGGTCTGCACTGTTTCCTAGCCAGTGCAAGCTCATCAGCTAGGCTGATGAACATGGGTGTCAGCTCCGAAGCTGCTTCTCTTGGCTTTGTGTGTGAGACAATAAGCTGTAAAACTTCAAAGCATATTTGTAGTGAAAGCAGCATACCCCTAGAGGAGGGAGAAGTGCTCCTAACCTAAAAAAAAAACCAACAGAGCTTTTTTTGGGGTAGGAAGCTTTCATAGCACGTGCTGGATGTTCATGTGCATTTGTTGATTTTAGTGAAATGATCTCCCTGGTATTTTAATGAAGTTGAGACTTACAGGACAGTTGAGGGGCCCCACTTTCCCATTCCCACTGTCTCTGTACCAGCTCTGCTCACGTGAGCCACGATAACGTGGTTCAGCTCATGAAGCCATGAGCAAAAAAATGTTTTCTTCTGTCTGGATCTTCACTGGTGTATGGGGCTAAACTGACTTGTTAAAGAAGCCCATCCCACTCTGGAAAGCAGTGAGATTTGGGGCCAGGGAAGAATGGGTTGTATTCAGCAGTAGAGGAGCTGGATCAGCTCACTTTCCTGAAGTTTCCCCTCCTTGAGGGTACATGAGTATCAGACCAATGCTAGGTTGTGTTTTCACATTAACTAACTTAACCTGGGGCAAACCATTTTTCTTGTGGTTTTGAGGTTACCATCTGATAAACTTGTCAAGTTTTGTTTATTCTGAGCATAGTACGTAACACTGCTAGCTATAAACTCACAAATACCGTTTAGTGTCTGTGTGCTGATGGTACAGTTGGTGTTAAGTCCCTGCTGTTTCTGTGTGTTTGGAAGCCGGAGATGCTAATGCAAGAAACAAAATACTAGAAATAATATCCTTTTAATGTATTTTTGTTGCTTAAAGGGAAGATTTAGTGACTGTCACTTAACTGTTGCTTCATTGTTTTGCAGGGATGTGAAAGCAGGAAATATTCTTCTTGGAGAAGATGGCTCAGTGCAGATTGCAGGTAACATTCTTGCTAGTGTTGAATAAACATTAGGTGTAGTTGTGTATCCCAACACATTGGTAAAGATCAAGAAGAAACTGCCACAAAAAACTCAGCTTCAAGAAGCTCGACAGTTCTTAAACAAAATGAAATCGGCACCACCAGAAAACCCAACAAACCACAAAGTATAACAAAACCAACCCCACCAACCTAGAGTTCATTACATCTTATCTTAAAATAGTGACAATAGTGACAATATGCATGAATAAATCCCTTGACTGTGAAGTCTTCAGAATCAGTAGATTAGATATATATCTGGCTAGCTTATGCCAAAATTTTTACAACAGCAAATATATGGGCTTGGAAATGAACTGCACAGACCTCACTGATTTATCGTTGATGTGTAAGGTCATTTTCAAAAGGATTGTGCTGAACAGTGGATAGATTGATCAGAAGGAAATGGGGATGTGTGATGGTAAAAGTCACTTGCAACTTTGGCTTAACCAAAGGTCTTCTGATAAAACAGCTCACATAGGTGCTCCCTAGTCCCCTTCACTGTCACACTGAACCAAATGTCAGAGTGTGTGTTTAACTGGCTGCCCTGACACAGCCCAAACTGGGATGAACTAAAAGTCTTGGAAGCAGTTGTGCAAGCTGAGGGATGGGGTAGGGATGACATCAGACAGTGGCTGTAGTTACCACAGATGTGGAGATGTACGTGTGTTGTAGTCACTGCTGTCATGAGCTACATCAAGACAAGTATGTTGGAAACAACCCTTAGTGTGGGTGGATCATGTGTCTGTGGAAAAGAGTGTTGTGTGGTTTGGGTTGGTGTTTTTTTTTTTTTTTTTTTTTTCCCCCAATACTTCATTCCTTTTTTTTTGTTTCATACATGTTCCTATGGACTTTCACTCTTCTGTACAGAAGTCAAGAATTGCAATTTTTGTGGATTAATACAAGATTTTTGGAGAGTATATTAAGAATCTGTGAGACTTGTTTTTCCTCTTCCCAGTGTGCTGTTTTCACAGAATCTCAAGGGTTGGAAGGGACCTTGAAAGATCATCCAGTCCAACCCCCTGCCAGAGCAAGGCCACCTAGAGTAGGTCACACAGGAACTCATCCAGGTGGGTTTTGAATGTCTCCGGAGAAAGAGACTCCAGAACCCACCTGGGCAGCCTGTTCCAGTGCACAATGAAGAAGTTTTCCCTTGTGTTTCTTTGGAACCTTTTACGTTCCAGCTTGTACCCATTGCCTCTTGTCCTATCAATGGACATCACTGAGAACAGCCTGGCTCCATCCTCCTGACACTTGCCCTTTACGTATTTGTAAATGTTAATGAGGTCACCCCTCAGTCTCCTCTAAGCTCAAGAGCCTCAGCTTCTCATCATAAGGGAGATGCTCCACTCCATCTCCTTGGTGGCCCTACACTGGACTCTCTCCATAGGTTCTCTGTATCTCTTGAGCTGGGGAGCCCAAAACTGGACACACTACTCCAGATGGGAACTCATCTAAAGTTTCATACAAGTCCAAAATGTTACATTTTGGCCCCATGATGGAAAAACCTGTAGGATTTCACTGTATAATATTTATTCTTTTGAACATTTTACAAGCCACTCCCTACCCTCCATCAGGTGCCATGCAGTTGAATTATTTACACATCACTGGAAATATAACAACAGTTAAGAGCACTGGGAGACTTAAAGGAAAAACAAAGCAACTTCAGGTTTTGAGGAGAAGTCCTGTATTTTGTGTGTAATGTCTTTTTTCCTTTCTGCAGAAGAAGAAGAGATACCTACAAAAAAAACTATGCATTGCAATGCACTCTGTCTCCTAATGGAAAATCTGCACTTATCATTCCAAGATGTAAATCCAGGCATAGATATACCAAAGGAGTCTGTATCTCTCAGCACTACACAGTGCAGCACTCAGGACAGTCAGTGCATACAGCTGCAAAACCCTGTCCTTTAACCCCCAGCACACTGACCTGATGCACTGCTGTGGCTCCACCGGCAGGACAGGGCACTAAAAAAGAGACTTTGTCACAAACAGGTCTGTCTCTTTGTAATTCAACATGGGACTGAAAAAGTTAAACATGTACGAAGATGTTTGCAGGGATGGCAGGATCAGATGCGAGCTCTGTGTTCCAGTTAGAGCTGGCACAAGGACTGGAAAAGCACCCCAAGATTTCATGAGAAAAGGACAGTAGGAGAAGAATCATATTCAGGATAGGAAAATGTGAAATACTGTGTCCGGGTCTGGGCCCCTCAGTTCCAGGACAGGGAGCTGCTGGAGAGAGTTCAATGCAGGGCCACCAAGATGATCAGGGGACTGAAGGATCTTTCTTACAATGAAAAGTTGTAGGAACTGGGGCTGTTTAGTCTGGAGGTGGAGGGGGGGGGCAGGGGGAGAAATCTCGTTACTATTTACAAATATCTAAATGGTGAATGTCAGGAGGCGTCACTTTCTTTCCTCCTGTCTCCAGTGACAGGACAAGGGGTAATGGAATGAAACTGGAACACAAATTTCCATTTAAACATAAGGAAAAACTCTTTCATTGTTGAGGTGAGGGAGCCCTGGCACAGGCTGCCCAGGGAGGTTGTGGAGTCTCCTTCTCTGGAGGTCTTCAAAACCCACCTGGGTGTGTTCCTGTGTGACCTGATCTAGGTGGGACCTGCTTTGGCAGAGGATTGGACCAGATACTCTCTAAAAGGTCCCTTCCAACCTCTACCATTCTATGATTATGTTCTGGGAGAGGCTGCAAATAGCTGTTGCATTAGAGTAAGGCACTGTTGTTGTGTCTCTGCTAGCCTAGCAGAAAGCTGCTTTTGTGGCTTTCACAAGGGTGTTAGGGCTTGGCTTTTCTGTTTTAGTTAAGGCTCACTCGTAATAGCTGCCTGTTCATATTCAGCACTATAAAAAATACCTGTTTAGCTGAGAAGTAGTTTTAAGGTTAACTGGTCTTACTTGAATGAATTTCAGAGGATTTATTTTGTGTGCAACTTGTCCATGTTCCCCTGGCGTGGCCTGTCCACTGGTGGTTTCTATGTGCAATATTTAAACAATGAAATCCATCTCAGCATATCCTGTGAAAGTAATGTTGTGAGATGTGTGAAGTTCCCTCTTTACAAACTCTTTCTTTGACCATGCAACAGGGCTCTAACCCTGTAACCTTTCATGAGGCACAGCAGAGGAGCTAAACTCAGCGGTCAGCAAGTTCACCACAGCGACAGGAAACACTTTTCATTTCTGTGAAGGCAGCAGATGACTTGAGAGAAACACAAATAAATGAATGGCTGAATACTGAAGAAGAGCCTGACGTGGTCATAACATGAGATTTTATTTCTGTGGGAATTTCTGACACTTAAGCTTCCTTTCTTCCTGACCCAGCATGAAATAGCAAAACTTGTCATGAATTTTTTGAGGAGGAAAAATGCTGCAAGCAAAGCAATCTCAATAAAGTGAGAGGGGTTTTTTTTCAGCAAGATCAAAGCACTTGTCTTTGACAGCAATATTAATGCATATTATGAATAATTCTGTTGATGGTTGAGTACTTCAGTTATCCACTGGATGACATCACCACATTGCCATGAAACAAACCTGTCTTAAGTTCTGCTGGAAAGCTACACCTCCTGGTAAATAAAGGTTGATCAGCTGTGGAATGAAGCCGGAGGGTTAGAGTGGATGAGGCATCTCCCTTGAAGGAACTGGTTTGGTGTATGAAAAAATGCGGACAATGTAGCACGAAAGAATGACTTCAGTTCTTTTATAACATCTCCTTTCTCTCTTACTGTCTCTGTTCTCTGTACAGTTGTTAAGAAGGTCTTGGCCTTGGCAACTTGTGTTCCTGTGGGTTTCCTACCACTTGACACAATGCTTCTTGTCTCAGAAGAAATGTAAAATTTCAATGTAAATATAAGGAATGTAAGTTGCCCACTGGAAATTCTTTGAGGAAAAACACAAAGCTGCTTCCAAAGCTTAGAAAAATACACTTGACCCCGTGGTGGAGTAAACTCCACTGCTGGGCAATACTTCCCCCACATGTCAGTGAATTTAACCACTTGGGAAACTTTCACTGTGTAGGATTCATGACAGTAGCTTTGCTGCAGGATTATAGAGTTCTAACCAGTGAAAACTAAAGCCTCTTTTATTAATTTGGAGCGTACTGTTCTGTCAAGGCTGAACAGAAACAGCAGCTTGACGAAGATATGTCCAACAGTTTCTCAGGTTCTGTTTAAGTCCACGTTGGTGGCTGTAGATGGGTGTGAAAGCTGCTGTGGGAACACTTGGAGGTGAGGTGCTACAGGTAAAGCAACAGAGGAGGATCTGTGAGCTCAGGGCATTTGCTGGAATTCTAACAATTCATCTAATGGCCTGCACAAATGCCCAGCTTCAAACTCCTCCCCAAGTCCTGAGATTTGGTATTTTTACTCATGGCTCTGTCTATTTTTAACTGTAGCTCTTTTTACTTTCAAAATATCCATCCACTGAACCAAGGCATAAAATTGCCTTTAACAAATCCAGCTGACCAGCGAGACCTAAACCGAGGCCATTTGCTTCTATCTTACCACCCTTCCCCTTTTTTTTTTTCTTTTTCAAGGGCACAGGCTCGGGCTTGTGGCTTGGCACCAAGTTTTTGGAGCCTGTTACAATTCAGAGTATCGCTTTCTCGGTTTGAAGTGGTTTTCCTGCACATTGAATTAATCTCTCCTCTGGAGAGAGCAAGACTCTTTCCCAGATACTATTGTTCTGGGCCATGCTGACGGTGGTTGCAGTGTAAATTGAGATAGCCACGTTCTTTTGTGTTCCAGCTTCTCCATGGCAATTATTGTATTTCTTTTTTAATCAGAGAGTAAAACCTCTTTGCCCTAGCATTTATTGCCTTCTTGGAGTATAAAGCTGCACGGGTAAAAACACTTTTTGGTGCTGATGCATTTTGTGGTGACAATATTGCTGCATAAACTAGGAGACTTCATATCTCAGTAAGCAAAGCTTAATATTCTTCACTTTATTAAACTATTCAGGCCCTGTGACGTAGTGTGAAATGAAGTGACTGGGAAGGGGAGTGGGAGAGTCTGAGGGCAACTTGCACAGGATGCACAACACTTAACTCGTATGAGCCATGCTCCAACCCCCACCCTCCCCCGTTTTATTCACTTGGATATTAAATAATGCTGTTAACCACCCTTCTGCGAGTGAAGGTGCAGAAGCAAGGGGCTGCTGAAGGCTGAAAGGCACAAGTCTCTCCCCATGTGAGGTTTTTTTTTGTTGTGAGGACAATAACACAGTATCTTCAGAGTTTAAAACCAGTCGGGATTATGAAGGTGTAGCTCAGGAGGTGCTTGTGCCTGCCAGGGCAGGGCTGCCTTGCCAAGCCCTTCAAGTAGACTGAGATTTCACAAAGTTGTTCAGGGCTTGCTAATTGATACTGGGCAAATTGCCTAACCCTCTCTCTCTTTATCTATTTATAAAATGGGGATAGTTAATGGCAGGCAAAACTTGTGTAACTGAATTTGTGTAACTTTCCACAAATCCCTGCCAGCTTGTCACCGGTTCACTGTGTTCCTGACTGCTCTTAATTCATTGTACTAAAATAGCGCTCGACATAAACATTGAGCGATGATGCAGGCAGGGTCATTCCCCTATTTTCCCTTAGGAAACTCTAACTTTGAGAGATGAAATTGCTTTAATAAGGAGCGAGGCATGAACCTAACTCGATGGGAACAGTGCTGATTGCAGAGCCCACTTGAGCTGCCGGTGTTGGAGCACAGAGACCTCTGAGATGCTTCTCTCTTTTGAAAAAGGGGCAAAAATGTTTTTCTCTGTGGTTGGTGGAAAGTTTTGGTGCCTCCCCTGCAGCAGCATGATGTGAAGTAACTTTGTGTTGCTGGTAATAGCTGGGTTTCCTGAAGAGATATTGTACTGTTTGGTGTTGAAACTGCTCGTGAACTTCTCCAAGGACGATGGCTTCAGCCAGCCTGGGCTTTGTCATCCTGAAGTTATTTTTTGTAGTGCTGTTGTATCTTTATTAACATGCCATTGGTGTTCAGTTTTAGATGGGATCTTTAAGTTTACTTGGCAAAGGGAAAGCTGTAGCTTTTATGTGCCTTGACATGTGCCTTGCTAAAAGGGTAATCTGGTGTTGCAGTAAAGCCACTATTCTGCATGTGAATTGATTAGAAATACCAGCCACTGTAGAGATCTGCCATTCTAAATCAGAATTTAGGAGAAAAGTGTGTGTTTATAGATCCCATACCCCCTTGTAACTATATAGTCTTTAAAAAGAAAGAAGTTTTGGATTCTTCACTAATCGTCCTTTTCTCTAGTGTCTTACCAGCTGCTGTGTTCTCAGCACAGAATTGCTCTTTTCCATTGCCTTTGTCCTTTTCCTGCCAGGCTTTATTCATCTTCAGTACTCTGAAAGCTCTTAAGGTTTGCAGAAAAACAGGATATCTTCTGATGGTGAACAGAAGGAGCAAGAAAAAACTTCTTAATACTGTCTTCTGAAATACTTTTGTTTTTGCTTGAGGAGAGATAACATCTCAGCCACCCAAGTTTAGGAACAGCTCTAAGTGGCTTAAAGTCAAGATTGGATTATTCTGTTGTTCTGCCCCAGTTAAAGTTGGGAACTGCTTTAGGGTCTGATCCAAACTTACCGAATTCTGTAGGAGTTTGAAAACCTGAATGCCTTAATAGCAGGAATTGTTGCCTTATGCCATGCTTTTTTTCAAACACTCGCTTGCAACTGCATTGCCACTATAGAGTGTCTTGTAGGGTAAGTGGTTTGCAACACTTTTCTACTTGAAAAAGACAAAATTGACCCTGTTTTCTGAAGAGCTTGCATCAGCAGAATAATCAGTTATGTTCTGGATTGGTTCTGCTGTGATATGAGTCTGGAGATAGATCTGTATTTTATTTTTGTAGAGAAGTCTTTGGTTTGTGTCACTGAAGCAGGTCCAGCAGATCACTATTTTCGATGTGGCTTCAGAAAAATGATTTAAAAAAAAAAGGATTCTACCACTTGCATCTAGACATCCTGGAGACTGGTATTTACTAGCAGACTGCTGGATATCTGCAATGTTTGGGCTTCTCTGGACCATCTGGCAGTCGTTGAATTCTCAGCAGTGGTGGTTACTGGTACTGCAAGGCAGATCCAGACATCCTCTCCAGTTACTATCCTAGCAAGCCAATATAAAGTGCAAACTGCCAAAGGGAAGCACAAATTTAAACACTTCTGTGCTATCTTACCTCTTGAATTTCATGACGTTTCCCGTTCTTGAGAGGTAAATTCAACAATCTAGTTCTGCTTTAGCCTTTCTAAAAGTAATTAACAACCTCAGAGAGGATGAAACACAGATTGTACCAACTGCTCAAAGTAAGAACTGAACCCTCAGCGTAGTTAGGATTTTATTTTACTGCTTTACAGCTATTTCTTGAGAGCAGACAAGTTCTTATCTTAATATCTGGGAGCTGGATAAAGTTAGTAAGATGACATTAGAGAAGATGCTTTCCAAGTCATTCCTTGCAGTGGAGTAGCGCAGGCGGGTTGTGACGGTTTTAGCCCACTGGAAATGAGGGAAATTGATTGGGATAACACTGGATAAATTAGTCATGTAAGGGAATACAATTTAGTTCAGTTGAAGCTTTCTGCTGACCTCAGATGACAGATGTAGGGACACAATTTCCAACTGGAGCTCATAAACCCACATTTGATGGGAAATGTGGTGAATGCTGTGTGTGCTGTGTAAAGAACTTGTATTTTTACTGCTGGAATGCTTTTGCTTTGAATGGCATTTCCTTTACCCTCAAAATGACTACATGGAAACTTGAGGTAAGAGAATGTACACAAGTTCAAGTACAGCACATCACAATAATATGCTGATGGCATTTGGACAAGTTTTCTATTGGTATTATCTTATTTAAAATAGCTTCTAATTGCTCTTGTGTTTAGAACAATAGATCTTGCAAGACTTCCCGTAATGAGCAGTAAAGCACAAGTAATTCTGCTGTGAACTTTTTAGGAAGGTTATTGAGTTTTCTGAGAAAAGCAAAGATGGTGGTTACACACATCCAAGGTCTCAAGGGAAAATTCCCCTTACAAAAAAGACTTGCTAAAACTTCAAAGTTATTGGGAAGATAAGATGTTTCTGGGAAGAGGGATGAGAGTAAGACAACACATCTGGAAGAAGCTGAAACCTCATCATAGACATTTGCTAATGCTTACTTTAGCCTTGTGATTTGTATGCGACTTTCATGTCATGACTCGGTTATCTGTGTCTGGTATTTTAGTACACACTAAATTCCTGACCTTGGAAGCCTCTAATCTACGTGAGCTGGAAGCTTTCAGCATCTTATTCTTCTAAGTGATAATTCCACTGATGTTTCTCAAATATTGAAAGACTGGGGAGAAGGAGTTTGTTGCATTGCTGGCACGATGCTGAGGGAAGCTTGGGACTGTCCTCACATGAATGCCATTGCTTGCAAACTGTAAAGAGGGACCTTTTGTTCCTTCAGGGGTTTCATTACCCTCATTACGGTAACGTCCTTGAGTAAGACTCCTCTAAGTAAGACTTCTGCATTTACACAATTAACTGTCAGCTGAGGTTCAAGAATTTTCAAACCATTTGTGGTCAGTGTTCTATTTTTATGAGAAATAGGCCTCAAATTTCAAAGCCTGTCATCAATCTCAGAAATGCCATTCAAGGTTTTGATAGCTTGTACAGTGTTTAAAAAAAGGAAGAAGGGTGTGGATAAAATTGAGTTATGGAGAGTGACCCATTACAGGTCTACAATTCTGCAGTCCATCAGCATCAGAAAATATTTCAGCAGTTTTGTGTTTACAGTTTCCCTGTCACCTGATTTATTTTACTTTTTTTTTTCCTTCCCAAGGGAAGTCTGCCATCCTCTCATGAACGACTTCATAGTCAAATCTTTTGTAATCACACACAAAGTCACACAGGATGATATGGGTTGGAAGGGACCTCTCGAGATCATCCAGCCCAACTCTCTGCTAAAGTAGGTTCCCCTAGATCAGGGGGCACAGGAGTGCATCCAGGCGGGTTTGGAAACTTCCAGAAGAGAAGAGTCCACACCCTCCCTGGACAGCCGTGCCAGGGCCAAATATGCTGACCAAACGTGCTGCATCCCATTGCTCTTCTTGCACACTACTTTCCATGTCATTCTTCACAGCATAAACCATCAGTGTTACTTTAGAAACCATAGTTCTTATGTAAAAGAATGAGTCGCTTTAATACAGTCACTGATGAGTGCATGGGACATCCTTCAGCTTGTTGAAAGACCTTTCAGGTGGGGGAAGCTGCTGTGCAGGCTGTGAGTACCTGTCTGCAAGGATTCCTCTGGGATGGCCAGGCTGGTGACCATCATGTGCTACTCCATTCAGTAACACTGCTGTATCACTGGGAATGGGTCCAAGTTCCTGTTCAAGCACTGAGCATCTCAGTGCTGGGAGATAATCAAGCAAAGCATATTCTGGTAATAAAACATCCAGAATAAGGGACTGATGCTTCCAGTCTACAACGTGTGGTTAGGACAGTAAAGTGTATTATAAAGTCTTTTTATGTAGCTGACTTCAGTCCTGCAGATATTAACCAGGCAGTAACTGAAGCTCAGTTACTTGGTTCTGTGTGTACACAGAGGTAAGTAGAGCAGGGGCTGTCAGAGGCAAGTTTGTACAGTGGCAGGTCTGCTGGGGGAGCACAGGCGTGCTGTAATATAATCAGTGGGCTGTAAGGGAAAGTGGAATTTTTCTCTCTGCTGGCTCAGCTCTGAAAGCTCTGCTGTCCCCAGTAATTAAACGGTGAACTACAGACTATTCATGTACCAGCACTCTTAGCTAACTGTTGATCATTCTTGGTTTATTAGGAAACTCCTCATGCGTAACTGTGTGATCTAGTACTTAATAGATGTCTGGGAATATGAGAGGAAAGAGGGGACAACCTTTCAGTTTGCTCAGGATGTGTTCTTAGTAAAATCTGGGTTTTGTTTTCTTTTCAGACTTTGGCGTCAGCGCGTTTCTGGCCACTGGCGGTGACATTACCAGAAATAAAGTCAGGAAAACCTTTGTGGGCACACCTTGCTGGATGGCACCAGAAGTTATGGAACAGGTGAATTGTTTTGCCTAATGTCCTCTTAGCTTATCTGCACTTTGAATTCCCTGTCATCAGCAGTGGCTGGATTTATCATAGAATCACAGAATGGTTTGAGTGGGAAGGGACCATAAAGATCATCTCTTTCCAACCCCCTTGCCATGGTTATGGACACCTTCCACTAGACCAGGTTGCTTCAAGCCTTGTCCAACCTTCCCTTGAACACTTCCAGGGATGGGGCAGCCACAGCCTCTCTGGGCAACCTGTTCCAGTGCCTCACCATCCTCATGGTGAAGAGCTTCTTCCTAATACCTAATCTAAATCTCTCTTTCAGTTTGAAGCTGTTTCCCCTTGGTCTATCACTAAATGCCCTTGTAGAAAGTCTCTCTCCATCTTTCTTGTTGCCCCCTTTAGATACTGATAGACTCCTCTAAGATCTCCCCAGAGTCTTCTCCAGGCTTCAGACTAAGGTGATAATTTGGCATTCTCTAAGGCTTTCCTAAAACCACAGGATTTTCTTTGGTTTGTCTGTTACAGCCAGGCTTGAACTGGGGGATACTGAGTGTTCAGTAGGTTTTTTGCCCTGTTGCTTCTCTTCAGGCAGGTGAGGATGAGACAGCTCAGTTGTTGCATAAAGAAGATTAACCTGTTCCTCCTTCTTGCATAAATGAGAGGTAGAATGTAAGTAGTTTTGCACGTGATAAATGTGCACATACACAGTTCAGTAACGTGCTCCTCTGCACTTACAAGTTTGAGACTTTGGGATAGCTAATCACAACATGTCAGAGTGGGGAGTTACTACGGTGAAAAAACATGTAGTTGACTCTGTTCAGGCTTTTAGTTTCTCTTGGCACGCGAGTATCCAGATTGTAAATGCTGAGGAATGCTTGCCTCTCCCCCTTCCTCCTCTGCTCTTTTGGTGAGCTAAAAGATGTCGTACTTCTTCCCCTTGGGTGGAGATATGCCACTTTTGTCCTCCACTACTTTCAGACTAAACTACAGAAGCTTTGTCTGCATGACTTCTTATGAAGGCCACCTGTAAGCTTTGTTTAATGTAAAATATCATTCCCCTTTTGCCACAGCCCTGACAGGGCATTTGCAGTAGCTGTCTACTGCATTGCTATTCAGTGCCATAAGCATTCTAAAAATGATCACTCCTCCCCTTAAAACCAGTTTGACAGAGGGCTGAACTCGAGGTTTGGTTTTTGACGGGTTTGCCAGGCAGAAATACAACTGACTAATTTTTTTTGCATTTTTCCTCCCAAGAATCTTTTAAACAAAAAAATTTTGGGAGAATGCTGTTTTATTAAAGTAAACCCCTCTTGTTACTTTTCTCCTTGCTGTGATCACAGTAAAATATTTTGAAGTTTAAGGTACTTGAATAAATGATTCGCACTTATCTATCTAAAATGAAAAGCAGCTGAAATAGTGGTAGAACTTTAATGTGGGTTTTTTTACCATACCTAAAACTTCTTGAGCAATTTGAGGTACTTCAGGAGCAGGCTCAGTATAGTGTTGATGAAGGATGCTTACAATGTTTGGCCTTTTCAGTGGCTCCCTGGGGTGACATTGAGGGGCTGGTGCATTGCAGCCCTCAGAGTCCAAGTCTGACACCGTGGAGTGCAAGACTCCAAGTCAGGAGCTGTCTTTGTGAACTTGCTTCTGAACTCTTTCATTGTCGTGTTCTCCCGGATTTCTTTTGTTACATTGATTTCAAAAGAAATTAAAATGGAGTATTAAGTGTTTCCAAAACAAGGAAAAACTTCTTTCCTGTGGGAGTGAGGGAGCCCTGGCACAGGCTACCCAGGGAGAATGTGGAGTCTCCTTCTCTGGAGGTTTCAATACCCACCTGGACACGTTCCTGTGCTCCCTGAACGAGGGGAACCTGCTTTAGCAGGGGGGTTGGACTGGATGATCTCGAGAGGTCTCTTTCAATCCCTACTATTTTGGGATTCTGTGATCAGAATTGTCCCTTTCTTTTCTGTCTTCCGTGTCCTGTCCTAGTGCACAGAGCACAGCAGGCTGGCGGGGACCCCATGGTTCTGCTCCAAGCTTATTGCAGTTAGAGTGTCTGCAATCTGCAGGACAGGAGGGAGGAAACCTCTTGAGGATGCTAAAAAGGGGAAAGGAAGGTTTTAGTGACAAAGGGAGAGTTCTTGATGCAACAGATGTGTTTGTGAAGGAGACAGATTTTCTAGGAAGTCCCATCACTTCTATGAAAGCTGTACACACCTTGTTGCAAATATGAGACAAGAAGGAGGTACTTTGGATGGAGATAGGAAATACTTCCCTGTTCATGGCTCGCATCTTCTGTCTTCCAGCAGGTGTCACTCTGGGCCACTCTATCCAGCCCTGCACGAAGGACAAGAGATTGTTAGCCTTCTATACGTAGATCTTATTGACCCAATTCCATCTGGGCTACTTTGGAATCATTAAGTTCCTTTAGCATGTTAATACACGATAACCTGGCATTTTTCAATGTACCTTTGTCAGGTTTATGGCAAAAAACCCCACAAACTTAAGAAAAATAAGTGCTGATATAGACTAACTGCAGGGTGATGACTAATATGTATTGGACAAATGTCAAGATGAACTGCTGCAGACAGTTTTGAACTTCATGACTTTCATTTAAAGCAGGAGTCTATGCTATCATTAAAACCAACCACACCACTAAACAGTTCAAGTCCTGGTGGGCCATGTGGAGTTGTACAGTGTACGGATATGCTGCAGGACTGACTGAAAGATAAAACTCAGAAACATCCCAAAGCTATTCTCAAAACCTAAAAATAGTGTGTATGTGGGGAAAAATCCCAACTTTTGCAACATCTTTCTTCGTGCACTGTCTTCTTTTAAAAGGCACTGGATATCTGTGCTTGTTTATGAAGAGATTTCGAGTCACTTAACTAATCATGGCATCCATAAACTAAGGCACTGCAGGAAACTTCACACCTTCTAGGCTCATAAAAAGAATGCCTACAGGGCTGAAAAAGTTAGTGCTATGATAAATTTTAGTTCAGCTGTAGTACCACGTGAAAAATAGTGCCAGAGGAGGGAGCGGGTTTTGTTTGCTTGCCAGAATTCAAAATTATCTTAAAGGGAGCTTGTGGAACACCGTTGGCTTTGTGATAAGTGTCTTTCTAAAGCTTGTTAGGTTAATGTGGAACACAAGATCCTTATTTAGCTTCGCTCTGATTCAATATTCATTTTCCCGTAGTGTAGCGTGAAGAAACACAAACCACTCTAAACAGCCAAAATGCTTTTGGGTTTTTTTTCTTTGTAACTGTTCGTGAAGTTAGTACATAACGTCTCTCCCCTGCAGCGGGGAAGGCAAGTGCCAAAATATTACCTAATGACAACGAGGAAGTAACTGTTTTGGCACATGACATATTTTTTCCTGTGCGCGAGGGGAAGTAAATGCTGTAAAGTTTCCTGAACAAGTCATTGTTTAATGTCAAGTGCAGAAGCTACTATTCTTCATTAGTGGAAGGAAATATTAGTCTGCAGTTGGGAATGAGGGGCTTTTTACTGAGCTGATGTGTGCTGGAGTTTCAGGATTAAGCACGTTTGTGGTCAGATTGATTAAGTGGTTGACTAAAAGCATAGTGAGGCAAATGTCCCAAGGGAATAACATCCCATCTATTAACTGTGGGAATTACATTATGCTGCTTAATGACTCTCTGTGTATTTGTGTAGAAGTTGGAGCCTGGGTTACCCTAATGCACCATTGCTCCACACATAGAGGGGTTTATGACAGAGCAGTCCGACAACCATCATTTTCATTGCACTGTGACTTCTAAAACACCACCTTGAAGGAGCTCTGGGGAGAGGAAGGAGAAAGTATTCTTTTTATCTCTTTACCTGTATAGTGCTGATCTTTCCAGATTTGAAGGGAAGGGAAAGGTGAAAGAATGTGTAGGATGCAAGAGGCAGGTGCTAACACTCTATACTGTTTTTCAGGTCAGAGGATATGACTTCAAAGCAGACATCTGGAGTTTTGGGATCACTGCCATTGAACTGGCTACAGGGGCAGCTCCTTACCATAAATACCCACCGATGAAGGTGAGCAGGTCTCCAGATCTTTGTGCAAGATAAAGGATCAGTGTGTTCTGTGGGAGTTACCAAGAATGTAGCCAGCATGCTTTGTTGAAGATTGTCCTCTTTAATTTGTGCTTGTGGATCGTGATGTTCTTGGATTGATCTGAAGTCACCTTTGAAAAATATGTCATGTCATCAGCATTGTCTGAAACTGCACAGCTCTTATTTAGATCTTGAGTCTCACCAGGATCACCATTCTTCAGGAAGGTGCTGTGTGTTTTAATCCTGGAGCCTCTGAAAGCAGCAGATGTTTTAGAGTCTATAAATAATGAGACGGTATGTGTTATCTGGCATGCAGGGACAATGGGATGGAGAGCCATTCCATCTCCTGCACTGGTAATCCTTCTTGATACCTCTCAGAAATCCTGTTTCTAGTCACCTAAAAAATGTCTGATTTTATTTAACAGCAACACAGTCCTGTCAGTTGCTGAACCAGTGGAAAGTACCACATAAGTGTGGGATGGTGTGGAACATTGATATTTTATTGAAGTTGAGGTGAAGGAAATGTTTGTGTTTAAACACTGACACTTCAATATCTTTAAAGAAAAATCTTGAACTTTAGATTGCCTCATAGTTTGGCAAACTTTGCCCGTTTCCTGACTCTTGAACCAGGAGCTCCTTCCAACATGCGGCTCTGTTATCTTAAAGATAACAGAGTTGGCCACGTCAGTTGAGGTCTGAAGCACCCTGTCCTTCTACTGAGCTTTAGATCTTCCCCCTTAGCCTCTTTGTGAGATCTGATGGGGCCTTCTCTCAATCATGAAACTTTGAGCCTCTTTGCCCCCCCATCTTGAAGACCAGTTTGCTTCTACTCCTGGGATGCAAGCTTAGGAGAGGGTGAAAAGCCCTTTCGATAACTCCATAGCTTATGGTTAGACTAGTTACCTGGCATATGAGGCCTATGGGTGCCAAGTCCCTCAATTTTAGGCATACCATGGGGTAAGCTTTCCTTTTCTGAGTTTTTTAACTGCTGGTGTTCTATGCAAGTTTGAGGGTCACCACTACAGGACCTGGGTGCACCTCCTCCCACCCTCCTAACTCACATAGTGCTTTAAATGCCTGAACTCTGCACTGGTTTAACTCTGTGGAATAGAATGAATGTTTGGATTTGTGTCATCTCTGTACAGAGACTGGGTAACTTAGTGGTTTAGAAATGCCATTAAAGTTAGTACCATATCAGTGATTGTGGCAGAGCAGTGAGGAGCTGAGGGAAACGTGTTGCTGATTTAGATGCTGCTGTTTTCATTGATGCTTCCTTCTGTGCTGTGGTGATTGGTAGCACTTTGCAGGAGGTTCTGCAAGCTAAGCTGTTCTTCACTTTATTGTGTTTTGAATGTATGGAGTGTATCTTCAAGTACAAGGATCACCTGATCAGTATTGTGTGTTGTCATATGGTAGGTTAGAATGATGAGTCTCCAGGTCTATTAAGTATGGGTTCCAGTGCTGCAGCCTGCAAGAGATCGTCTGTGTATCATTTATTGAATGTAATTGTATTTCACTGCAGATAAATTCTGTTACACAGCAAAATGCCCCATGCATTAAGTGACCCTCCAAGGCGGGGAGGGGGTGGGTGGGGGGTGTGAAAAAAGCAGGGAATTCTGTCAGGGACCGTATAATTTCAGCTAGATTGATGGGCTCTTGCTGCCCTAAGCAATATAGCTGTTGAAAGCTATTTAAATGTGCCATGTGCTGCTTCCTTTTCTAAAAATAGATATTCATCTGTATGTAGGTGACAAGTGAAAATGGAAATGAGTAATTTTCTTCCTTTCCTTCAGCATATCTGAGTGATGTGAAAGAAACTAATCAGTTTGGCTTGGTGGGTGCTTGTGAGAGAAATGTCTTCACCTACTGTTGCACTGAGACATGGAAGTGAGACCTTGTTTGGGTTTTTTTTTTTATGTTGCCCTTCTGCTTTTACATTAATTTGATTTCTAGCTAAGAAATGCCTTTAGGGAGATCTAAGCAGAGCCTTTGAATGAAATGCCTTGCGCAACTGCTCATCATAAATGAGGAGGACTTGTAGAAGTTCTGGTATGCTCACACCTTTAATCACACCAAACAAGCCTGAAAACATATCCCAGCCTTGTGTTTGGCCCACAGACTGCACTGTCAGTGGTGCCAGGAGATGTGATGGAAAACAGCAGCAGAAACAATTCCTTCCCAAGGAAAGGATGTGGAGATAACTCTCTCTCTAGAACCTGTTGTATGAGTCTTGAACCTCTCAGCTGACAGACTTTGTGGAGGTGTAAAGGGTTTTGAAAAGAGTTGTTTCTACAAAGGTAGTGAGTGAGGGATGCAGAGGGAAGAGGGGAGACTCTAATTGCCTTGAGGAAAAGGTAGGTGAGCTTTTGCTGTCTTATGAATGCAAGGAGACAGTCTAAACTGTAAGAAGTTTCACTCTGAGCTCAGGCCACCCTCAGAGAGACTTTATAACGAAGAAATCCTTGTTGACTCTGATGCTTGATGAAAATGCTTGTCTGAAATAGAGTGTTCCTAAGATCTGTCTCTAACAAAGGCCAAGAAAAATCTCATTGCCAACAGATGTAATTCTTTCAGGTTTTAATGCTGACGTTACAAAATGATCCTCCATCCTTGGAAACTGGTGTGCAAGATAAGGAAATGCTGAAGAAGTATGGGAAATCATTTAGGAAAATGATTTCATCGTGCCTACAAAAAGACCCTGAGAAAAGGTAAGAACAGGTAACACCAAAATACATAAATAAAAAACCCAAACCCTGAAACAAAACTGCAAACCTTATTGTATTCTGTATTTCTTAAAGCTCTTACGCTCTCTGCTTCTCCAGCCTTTCAGTCACAATGAACTCAGTGATTGTGGCAGCAAATTCTCTTGGCTGTCCTTATTTTTAAGGATAAATGTCTGGTGTTGTGTCTGGCCAGGGCACACACGTCTCCCATTTGAGTTAATGAGAGTGCATCCCAGTCCACTGCCTGGGGAGTGCCATTCTCCCCTTCGCCACCTCCGCAGATGACTGCAGTTCACGTTTTGTTTCCAGTCAAAAACTCTGTTTAGAAATCAGAAATTACACATTGGGCAACATGTGTTTACTTGACAAGCTTCATAAATAAACTTCTTAAAATTTGCCAGTGCAAAGAAGGCTTTCAGTGTAGCTTTGACTCACTTAATTATAAGCAATTTTTTGTTTCAGGAGGTGGAAACTGGGGGAAAAACACTTGACAAATTTTTACCAATATGTTTTTGTCATTGCAGATTGCTTAAGTGACCCGATGATAGTTTGTTTTCCATGTTAACAGTAGCTCGACTACTTGGTGGTGTTAGAAATACTACCAAGGGGGTGGTGCATATGTTTGTGGTTCCCAGGGTAGTGTTGCATCATCATGCTGTGGCACTGATGAAGGACGTGCACAGGTCTGTGGCACTGCTTAAAACCCACAGCCTGTCACACAGTACAGCTCAGATGGATTTCTGTGGAGGACAGTCCTAATACTTACCAACCTGTGAAGCTGTTTAAAGGAGTGTTCATCCTGCATTAAAACAGTGTGCCTTAAAATGCAGAGATAAAGAAACAGACATTCCCACAGATCAGTTTTTATACCTCTTAGTTTTCTTTTTTCCTCAGAAAGCAAACTAGTTCTGGAAATGAAAAAAAATCCCTTCATAAAATAATGATAATAACCATAAAGACGTTTTTCAGTTCCCTCTTGCAAGAGATCCTGGAACAAAGGCTTCTCTCGCATGGTGAGATGGGATCTCTCTCTTCTAACAAGCTTCACACTTCAGATGCTTAATGAATCCAGTGGAGTGCTTGATAAATGCTGATAGCAGGTGTTTTTTTTTTCCCCCCAGTGTGATGTTTTTACCTCCTTTCTAAAGCGTATCCTGTCCCTGCAGTT
>WBNH01010058.1:69014-86989 GCA_013401255.1 Urocolius indicus
ACAAAGAACATAGCATAACACAGAGCCCAAGGGCAAGGAGAGCAGGCAAGAGAGTTCTGCCTATAAAGCAGTACAGTGAGGCTGGTTTCCCAGCCTTCCTTGCCCCCACCAAAGTTTTGTGTGGTTTAAGCAAGTTGATTTCCAAACTAGTTCCTGATGTGTATGAAGGGAATTTGTTTCTTAGCAGAATTCTGCAAGGCATTTTGTGTCTTATCTTTTTCTGCCAGACATGGGTAGCTTCAAATGGCTTTTGCCATTTTGTGCACTTTGGTGCACAAGTAATTTGATCCGGTTCGACTGATCCTCAAGAGTACTGGATTTTGCTAATGGTTAACAATGATAGCAGCTTAGGATGTTGTATGCCATTGTGTAAATATCAACTGCAAGTTGTGAAACGTGTCTCTGTTTCTGGTGGTGTGATGCAATGAGATTACAGGCAACGTGTGTCTTCCCTCTTCCTCCCCAGGATCGGTCGACGGCCAGTCATTCTGATCTCCATCCTCCTCCAGGGCTTTTTCGGTGTAGGAATTGCCTTTGTGCCCCATTTCTATGTGTGTGGTATCCCTTTTGTTACGCATCTAAATACATATATGTAACTGGAAAGCAGTTATGTAGGTTTCATAGGATCAGGGTGGTTCTGACAAATCCTTCTTGTCGATAAGCTTCACTTCTGTCTTGGCAATGAGAGCTTTTTCTCTTTTTTTTTTTTTCCAGTCTCCCAGAGTGAAAGAACCTGTACAAAATTCTGAGGTAAGTTATATTTTGCAAATGGCTTCCTGAAGTGATGACTTTTATTTATTGCTGTTATTTCAAGGAATGTGTTTGTATTAAACTTTGAAAACAATATTGCGTAAAGTAGAAGCTAATATGGAGCTGTCACTCCAGTCTTCAAAAAAGGCAATACATCTCAATACACATTAAGGAGAAGATGGTTATCAGGGGGACTCAACATGGATTCACGAAGGGGAAATCCTGTTTGACCAACCTGATAGCTTTCTATGAACGCATAACCAGCTGGCTAGATGAGGGGAGAGGGGATGTCATCTGTGTCCACTTCTGGGCTCCCCAGCTCAAAAGGGACAGGGAACTTCTGGAAAAAGGTCAAGTGCAGGGCTACCAAGATGATCAGGGATCTGGAACATCTTCCTTATGACGAAAGGCTGTGGGAACTGAGGCTGTTTAGTCTGGAGAAGAGGAGATTGAGTGGGGATCTCATTATTATTTACAAATATCTAAATGGTGGATGTCAGGAGGTTGAAGCATCCCTTTTTTTTCTAATGTCCAGTGGCAGGACAAGGAGTAATGGGAAGAAACTGGAATCAAAAAGTTCAATTTAAACATAAGGAACAACTAATTCACTGTCTGGGTGAGGGAGCCCTGGCACAGGCTGCCCAGGGAGGGTGTGGAGTCTCCTTCTCTTGAGGTTTTCAAAACCCACCTGGATGCGTTCCTGTGTGACCTGATCTAGGTGGATCTGCTTTAGCAGGGGACTGGGACTAGATGATCCCTTAAGATCCCTTCTAACACCTACCATTGTACAATTCTAAGAATATCAAAACCTCCCTATAAAAGGAATTATTATTTTTGTAATGCCAAAACACCTTCCTAATGTAAATTTAGTGCATGTCTCTGCAACTTGCTGTGGCAAAAGTCTGTATGGTGTCAGGTAACGAGTTGGTCACAAGAGAAGTAAAAAGTATAACAAAAGTGTTTTGATTTCCTCCAACCAACAAAATGGCTCTTTTGCTTGGTCTCATGAACCTGTGCACAGAACTGTGAAATAAAGCTGTAGTAGTAGTTGATAGCAAAAAATACCTTCAATTGCAGTTTATACTCTGCCTTCAGTTCTGGCCTTTGTTTCTTACATAAGGAATGTTACCGTATCTCTCAGTGATAGACACTGCTTATCTTGTAGAGACTGTGCTGTGTCTGTCTTTTCCCTACCTGTCCCCTAGAAATTAGTCTGGGGATTAGTCTCTCCTGTTCTTCCTTCATCGGTTTCCAGGGAGTTGATGATGAAGGGAGGTATTA
This sequence comes from Urocolius indicus, assembly GCA_013401255.1. Lineage (NCBI taxonomy): Eukaryota > Metazoa > Chordata > Aves > Coliiformes > Coliidae > Urocolius > Urocolius indicus. The sequence goes on from WBNH01010058.1 coordinate 71,046, forward strand.
AGAAAGACTACACTTCTGGCACTGTAAATTTGACATAAACTCTAAATTCAATGAAAAAGCTGATAACCAGAATCCGTTTGGGTTGAATTTCCCCTTTGTGATACGCCTCAATGTATTTAGTGATTTGGATGTCTGCTGCCAAGGTTTTCTACGTTCAGGGTGATTAGTATTTCATACAACTTGACAGAGTAAGTTGGAGGGCATGCTGAAGAGGTGCCATCAAGTTTACAGGTTTTTGACTGCCATGCCAAAGTCAATTTCTTTGTTCTGAATAACACAAGAGGTAAAAAAGTTTAAACTTTCATTGAGCTCTTTTCCCTCACCTTCAAATTACTGGCATGTGATTTTTTTTTCCGCAAGGGGCTAACTTTATTAAATCCAATCCCAAACAGTCTTGTGTGTTTTGAAGATTTTAAGCCCTGAATTCCCTTTCCAGTTGAATATTCTGGCTGCTCTGATTGGCATTTGTTTTACAAATTGGTGAATTGTTGATAGCTACCTTAATGCTTTGCTAGGTTGTGCTTTCTGAAGGGAATTGCTGAGCTGTGGCTGCATGGCTACTTGGAAATATGAGTAGGACTCTGATTCCAAGAGTGGGTTTAAAAGTGAAGGACAAGGGCGCTCTTGTCCAAGTGAGGGTGTGATCTGTGTGCATCCAGCCTTGCAAGCTGCAGAATGTCTTTGTTATCCAAGATCCAGAGTCATGCTGTTATCTTGGTTTTGTATCTGTCTTGAAAATGTTGGGGCAGAAGTGGTCTCTGGGCACAAGGAAACCTTAAACCCCTTGGACACCAACTTAGGATCAGGATTAGTGTACTGGAGACCTTGGAATGTCCATGGCATTGAACTGCTCTAAATGATTTATATGGCAAACAAGCACTTTATGGAAAGCTGGTGCTTGAGTCAGAACTCTCGAGTTGTTTTTCTCATTAAAATACCTTTTTGCTTGCAGCTATTCCCATCAGCTGAGCCTCCAGGTCCTTCACTCAATCCTCCAGCACAGGCACCCACTCAACTACCTCAGGCTGCAGGACAAGTACCTGCCCAACCTCAAACTGCTGTACCTCCACCTAGTCAGGCTCCTCCAGTGGCCCCAGCAGCAGCCCAGGTAAGATCCAAAACCTTTTGTGCCACTTTCAGCTTTGCACTTAACCGATCTATTCCAGACAAACTGAAATGATTGGAATCCATGACAAATTGCATTGTCTGGAGTTGATTTAGTGCTGCTGCTTGTACAGAAGTGACAGCTGGCCTGGTGGCTTGCAAATGGGAGACGGTCCATGTGGGTGAGGCAGTTTTCCATTCTTATTCCACGGGTGAGCAGTGAGTTTTTTATGCTATTTAAGGAGCAGACTCTGGCTTGAGCCAAAGTGAAAGGTAAGAAAAAAGGAGAGTCTCATTTAAGTGAGAGCTGTTCCTGGTATTTAAGGTGCAGCACAAACAGGCCCAGACTGTGTGTCTCGCTGGTGTCTGTGGGATAGATGTGGAGGGAAAAGTGAGAGGAGCAAACTGCAATGTGCAAGTTCTCCAGATTTCAGAAGACAGACTGAAGGTCTAGGTTAAAACTATCCTTGTAGCAGTCAAAGCATGTGGACAAACTCCATTTTTGAGAAGCTCTGAACTTCATGGTGCTTTGAAACACCTCTGTTTCTAGCAGAGAGGGGAGAATGCCGTTTGAGGGGAAGTACAGGAGTACTTGGCAAGTTTGTGTTGAATTCTTAGCTATATCACCCCAAAGCGTAGGATGTAGGTCAGGTAACAGGCAGAGTGAAGTCAGGAAAGAGTCAGGAAACATTTATGTTAAAAAGAGAAAAATGGCCAACTCAAATTGTTACTGAGGCACTTGGAACATGTCTTGGTGGCTTGCTGGAGTGAAGCACTGCAGAGTTTTCCAGGCTCCTGAATGCTGGCACCTCTTTTATATAAACCACACTAATGTTGGTTTCTGGTGGTGGGCAGAGGCAATCAGTCACTGTTGGAGGGGGCCAAGCTACCATCACCCTTTGGCAAACCCAAGGGGAAGAGACTTGGCAGTACTGGCCAGAAAAATAACTGTTGTACTTACTCCTTCCTAGAAATGCTTTGTTATTTTTATCTTAAAGCCCATAGAAAGACGTGTAGGTCACTTGACTGCAGTCACCTCATGTTCCTGTTTACAAAATCCTTCAAGACAGTGCATTAGTCACTAAACAAAAATAGTGGAGTTGAGGCCTGATGCATTCTTGGCTCTGTTAAAATACCTTTAATACTGAAATCAAACCCCTTCAAATCTCTTGAAAACAGGCCAGTGTTTAATCCCTGAATTTTAAGCAGCAGTTGAAACACCAGCAGCAGTGCAGGCCGGGACTCTTGGTTAGGTAAAATGAAGTAGCAGTGTTGGTGTCAGTGAAAGTGGTTTGATCTGCACTAGCAGAGCATCTTGCTCCCTGCCCTAGTGCCCCATAGCTGGTTTGGTAGCTTGTACAAAGGTGAACTTCATACCTTTGTGTCAGTGTGGTGTTCTTTATAGCTCTTAGTGTCAATGGGTCCTTCTTTACATCTCTTTTTTTATCTGTGTGTTCTTCTTTATAGTTGTTGGTATCAGTGTGTTACTGTTTATAGCTCGCCTCTGTTGTCATAGCTAGTTGGTTACTGTTTTGCAGCCTTCTCTGTGAACTCTTGTTTGTTATCACTGACCTGTTGAAGCTTTCAGCTTCAACAGAAACAAGATTGTGATCAGAAGCCCTGAGCTGCATTGCTGGCACAAGAGCACCTAATGGAGTAAAAGGCTGTCCTTAAATAAAGGGTTATCTTTTTTTTTTCTCTCATGAAAAAGCAAGTGATGTAGATAATTTAAGTCTAGAAGTCTTGACCAAGTGTTTTTATCAACCTAGTGTTGTGTCTGTCTTGTACTGCAGATCTGAAGTCCCTGCCTCAATATGCAGTGCAGATGACTTGTGCAGTGAAAGACTGACCAACCTTTTGTTTTGGTTAACAAATAGCCTTCTACTGGGAGTATCATACATGCCATAGACACCTCTTGGGTCTTTCCTTTTGGCAAACTGCTGCTGACCAATATAAAATGCTTTGATTACACATTGCAATAATGACTCAAGCAATTCAGAAGCAAAAATATGTAAAATTACTGCTAGATGCTCTTAAAGCCTTTAAGTTCACAAGAAAAGTAATTGAGAGCATACACTAATCTGGCAATTAAATGATTGCTGAGGTACTCTTCACAATTGTATCTCGCTTTTAAATTGAATGTTTGAGGCAGGGATTAAAACACAGGATGTCTTAAACCTATCACAAATGCCCCCAGACCTTAAGTTTTGATGCAAAGGAAGCAATCTCTGTACGTTTAGCACTTCTGCTGAAGCCTCCTGCCTTTCTGGCTTTCTCAAAGTTGTGTAGCTTTTACTCTTTTCAATTGCAGAGAGAAACTCCTGGGTTAAAATTCTTCTTTTATTAGTTTATTGTTTGTCTCACTGTAGCATCATGATTCCACTGATGAGTTAAACTTTGATCAGGGTTACCTCTAGTTTTATAATCAAAGAAAGGAAGTGTTTGTCTGCTCTACAATAATGCAACCCCATTGCAGGCCCCACCTGCGCCTGCTGCAGCTCCGGTACAGGAAGATGCGAAAGTCCCCATCAGCCTTGTACTAAGGTTAAGGTAAGGACACAAAACTGACCTGTCAAAGTGAGTCTTTGCAGGAGGGACACTGGAAGGCCCCCGTAGCACATCTTGCCATATGCCTTGTAATTAAAAGGGTGGTGGTTGGTCAGCTTGGATTTCACCCCCTTGTCCAAAACTGTGACCCAGAAAAGCAGTTTTATCTCATCCACTTGTGCAGTTTGGCAAGAGCTGTAGATTGAATGAGGTATAGACATTTGTATCAATATTCTTAAACTCTTACAGGTTGGGAATGAGGAATTAGCAGGGTTCTCTGAAAGGGGGTCTGGCCTTATGCTGAACCATCTCATTCTTCAGGCTCCAGCCAGTTGTGACAGTAAAGGTCTTTAACCAAGTTCAAGGCACAGATTCCAAACTGTGTCCTCGGAAACAGGCAGAATAAGGATTGTAATTGTATTCTCCAGCATTTCTCATTTAAGGAACTTGCCCCTCATCTCTGCAGGCATCTTGGTTGTTGATAGGTGTTGAACTGGGGCTCTTAAGCAGCCCTTCTGGTTATTCCTGGCCAGCTGCATAATGTGAGTGCTTCCTTCCCCTGCAAGATGTGGTCCATGGAGATGTCTGCTGAGAGACAGAAGCTGCTGAATTAGTGGAACAATGTGCCCTTATACCGGTGAGGTGGCACTTAATGCTGGACTTCAGCCTTCTCAGGCTCTGTCAGGCTGAGAGGCAGACTGTGCTGCGAGCTCTGCTTCCAGATGCCTGTCCAAGTGATTAGTTTCTGCCCTTAGGGAGGGGAAGGGGAATGAACTTGCTTCTCTTCATAGTCTGATGATCCAGTGCTGGCGCTTTGTTTTGGACACCTGCCAGTGCAGTGAGATTGTCTCTTTCTCTTCTTTCCACAGGAATTCAAAAAAAGAGCTCAACGATATTCGCTTTGAATTTACCCCAGGGAGAGGTGAGCTGGGTGGGAAATTATGGGATGTGAAGGGAAAGTGTCCTGTTTGGTGGTGTGCAGTTGAGTGTACAGAAACCCTGTGTGAGTGTCCACAATTCCTTCCTTAAGGGCTTGCTTGATGGTCAGCCTTGGAGCAGTATGGAGAAGACCCTTCTTGTAAAACTGTTGATTGAAAAGACCAAAGTGCAGCCCTTTGAATTCCAACTCTGGAGTTTGCCAGTATAGCTCAGAGATGTCTGACTGCACCTGGGGTGCACCCTGATACCTATCTTGTGAAAAAAAAACACTTTTTTGTTTGATTGGTATGAGGTCCTTTAGGTTTCCATGCCATGCCTTCATTGGTTGGACAATTTCTGTGATGTGACTGCCTCTTTCTCCCTAACAGATACTGCTGATGGTGTGTCTCAAGAGCTCATTTCAGCAGGTCTTGTTGATGGCAGAGATCTGGTAATAGGTAATCACACATTATTTTTTTTTTTCCTGCTCTTAACCATTTCAATTCTTAACCATTTCATTCTGGGACTGGGATCAGCCAGGCTTATTTGGTTTAAGCAGGGCTGGGGAAGGAAGTGTGAAGTGCCCAAGCTTGAAGACAGCAGCATGTGTTGTTGTAGGGATGGACAGCTGCCTCTAGCAACAGTTTGCTAAGTAAATGTATCCAGTGCAGCAGGTGAGACTTTGAAGCTGTCAGCACTGCCTGTGTACAAGCAAAACTTCCTTCTACACAGGCTGCAACATCTGGAAAGGCTGCTAGTGCAAAATTAACTGGATTTCCAGGTGCAGTTGTGCTGTTCATTACTACCAATCTCATCACGTGCCAGAAAATTATCTCAACACATGCAGGAAAAAATTAACTACCTCTGAAAAAGAAGGATGGCAACAAATGACAGCATTTTCACAGGTCAAAGCTTTAGATTTAAGTGGATTGAGTCTGAGACCTAAACTTTTTTATCATCTTCAAAAAGAAAATTCTGAGCTTGCTGAGCAATAGAACGAGGCCTGATGAGTTTGGGATGGTTTTTCTCTATCCTATCATAATCTTTGCTCGTTTTCTTTGTATCTGTGTCATTTCAGTTGCAGCTAATTTGCAGAAAATTGTGGAAGAGCCCCAAGCAAACAGATCCGTCACTTTCAAACTGGTATTTATTCCTGTTCCCTAACTGGACAAGTTGTCACTTGCAAAGAGCAGGAATTGCATGCAGATGTCTACAGTGGGCATTAAGTGTGTGCATTCCAAGTCCTCCCTTCTTTCCCAGAGCTTCCATTCAGGCTCCCTGCTCTTGTCTGCTCAGCACACCTAGGTTAAATAATTGTGAGATAGTACAAATATTCCCTTATCCTGGCCAATAAACATATCAGAATGTTACAAAAGGTTTACCCTGAAAGGGCAGAAGCAGGTAAGTGGGCTAAGAAATGCCATGGACTCCTTTCTTGGAAGAAGAGAGTGAGGACGGTCCAGATCCTTGTTTCTGAGGAGGAAATTAAGGAAAAAAAGAGTGGGGGGACAAAAGAAGAGACAAAACTGAGAGAAGCTGTGCTAGGAGGGGATGACAAATGGCAAGTGAATCCTTTAGCGGTAATTACAGCAGCAAGGTGAAAGTGTAACCAGTTTATTGGTAGTAAAGCACTAAGCGCCATTATGTTTTTGGCTCTTTCTGTAAGGAGTTTTCACCTGTTGTGCCCCGGTCAGTGCTTGTAGCCCTGGTCAGAGCAGACACTGGCAAAAATTCAAAAGAAAAAGTGTCCAAATAAACCCCCAAGGTGCTCAATTTTACCTTTGGGTAGTGTGAGCTGCTGAGTGCAGTGCAAAGCTGTCCTGTGCCTGCTCCTGCCCCAGCCATACCTGCTACACCCCGCTGAGGTGTCCCTCGGGGGGAAGGGCCCATGTGTTGCTATTTGGGTCTCTGTTCCTTGTGTTTCAGGCATCTGGTGTGGAAGGCTCAGATATTCCTGATGATGGCAAACTGATAGGATTTGCACAGCTCAGCATCAGCTAAACAATGGCCCCAGGAGATGTTTCCCAACTGAGAACCCACATGTGCATATTCGTAATGCTTCTTTTAGCCTAAAAAAACACAAAACCAACAAACCACTACTGCCAAAGAATTGAACTACAGCCCCCTTTTTCCTAGAAGCTTTAACATTTTTTCCTTCATAGGATCACAAACCTTCCTGAAACAACCGGTGGCGTTTACACCTTTTTTGTAAACAACTCTCATGTTTTTGTACCTGTCATCTCAGACATGCAGCTCCAACATGTCATTGCCTGCATGGTCAGTTGATTATTGCCTTACTTTAAAGAAAAAACAAAAATACTACTGAGTACGAAGCAGGGGGTTCCACTGCTCTGATGATCTTGCCTAAATGTTTGCTTACATGTGGTTTCATTTTGTTGTGGGTTTTTTTTTTCTTCCACTTGCTATTTTTGCACAAGTTTTAATACTGAATGGATCTTTTTTGTTTTGTTCTCTACCCTCTTCCCCCATCTGCAACACCAACGTCCATGTTGTTTGGGTCACCCGGAGTGCTCAGAAATCTGCTTCTCTCCCGCTGCTCTTTGTTGGATGCTTGCACCTGAGAGAGCAAGCCGAGTCTTAACCCACGGGAGGGAGAGCTGCCTTCCCTCGTGTTTGTGGTTTGGGTTGGTTTTTTTTGTTTGGTTTTTTTTTTTTTGAGAAGTTTCTTGACTTTGAGGTGTTAGAAGTCAGCTTCCCTTTGTAAACTGCCTTAAGTTGATTTCATTTTTATACCGATTTGGTTCTCTCCACATGAGTGCCCGGCGTGGCATGAGGGCTGAACCTTGGCATTTACCTTAAGCAGTCCTTCCTCACAACGTCTTTCATTCTGCGTCTTAGCTGTAGTCTGTTCTTGAAGCAGGCCAAGGAAGCATTGTTGTCTGGAAACTGATCCTTCAGGCCATCAGCAAACCATCCGTGGTCAGGAGAGGAGATCTGTGTCACTCAGCCTTTGGACAAGCCGCGCTTCAAAGGCTCTGCTCTACCTGACCACGCCAGTCCTCACAATGTGTTTCCCAGCCCTTTGCAAACTGGTACCAGTTTGGAACCATCCCTCTCGTGTTTCACAGCAATAAAGAACTGCCAGTAGAGTGGTGGTCCTGGGCAGGCGAGCGCTGGGCTGTGTCCCCCTGCACTGACCGCTCGGCTCCTCAGCCTTCTCACCGCTCCCAGCCGTGGCGTTTGATCAGGATGTCCCTGACACCCTCTCACACACCTATTTAGCTTTTCTTTCAATGTGGGGTGCAATTTGAGTTTCTACAGGAATGATATAAATTATACTCTGAGTTTGATAACAGACACTTGTAATGCAATATGTGAATAATAAAGGGTGTTGATTTGGTCCAGCTACTGTTTCACAGTTGGCCTTTGTAGCTGCGATTGACTCTGGAGTGTTTTCTACACACAAGTTGTGAGCCTGTAATTTCACACGCAGGTGGAAACGTGTTTGGTTTCCATCAGCCACAAACAATGCAGAAACAGAGTGTTGAATGACTGGGTTCAGTTAGGACTTTGTGATTTTTATTTCCAAGTCTTTGGATGAACAGTCTGTGTTTATAAATTGTTCTCTATGAGCAGCTGTGGAAGTCTCCTGACTTGTGCATGTCCTTCTTATACCACCCTTGTTGCTTTTAGCCCCGAGGTGGATATATTTGATATGTCTCTAGGGACTGTTTGCAGCCCTGTGGCTGGGGAGTGTGAAGGGGAGGGAGAGGAGAGTGAGGCTTTAGGAGTGAGAGCATTCCCGGGTGCTGAGCATATGCTTTGAGTGGCCCAGGACACAAGTGCCCAGCCCTAAGGTGCTGGTGGTGGCTGGCTTTGGCCAAGGGTGCGTGTGCAATGTGTCTGTGGCACCTCTGGCACTTCCTCCTGCTGTCTGACACAAAACGCCCGCTGCGATGTCCCACTTGGAGCTGCTTGGCTTGAGAGGATCAAAGCTAGCACCTTGACATTCATGTCACCCTCTGCTCACTCTGGTTGTGTTGGAAACCCATGGGATCCAGAGATGATGTATTCTTGGTACAGTATTACTTTCCCTTCTGCCTGCATGTCATGGGGACTTCTTTTTGTTCATTTGTGTGCTTGTGCTGAGAAAGGTAAGATTCAACTGCTCAAATGGAACAATGCAGCATCTATTTATTAAGTTATTCCCCACCTTTCCAAAGTCATGATGTAGAGAGCTTGAGCTCACGCTAACCCAAGGCTCCTTAGTTCTTTAACAGAGAAAATAAGCAAGGAGGAAACTTCTTGGTCTATAGAGCTCCAGATGTTTTGGGTAGGGATCCAAAGTATTTACTTGGGCTATTGCCATTCTAGACAACTGTCTTTTCTGATGTTGTTACAGTAAGTGCCAATGCTGTCCATAGTTGTTTCCCCGTGTCATTGAGAATTTGGGGTTTGTGCAAATTTCTGATCTGAACCTGGAAGCAGGTGTTAAGGTTTTAAGTTTGTTCCTACTTTTAAGGACAATACTCTGTTAATGAAAACGGATCCTCTTCACAACTTTGGTGTATTGTAGAGTATAATGAAAGATGTAAAATATTCAGGCTTTTCTCCTTTTTTGGACTTTGTATTTTACTGCATGTCTCAAATTTTTAATCAATAAAGAACAAATTGTCCATTGCTGTGTGTTGGTGAGATTCACGAGTCCTTGAGTTGCACGGTGGATGTTGGGGAAGGGACTTGTCCCAGTGGTTGTCTGCAGCCCCTGGGGCTGTTCTCTTTGAGGTGATGGAAGTTTTGACAGCCCCTGGGAAGACTCAGTGGGGATGCTCTGCAGGAGCTGTGTGCAGAAATGGAGCCAGGATGGCACTGGGTTGTGCCCACTTGAAATGTTTGCTCCAGGCAGCTGAGGATGAGCTTCTCCTGTCCAGGAGCACCTCAGGGTGACACAGACTGACGATGGGCGACCTATTGAGAAGCATTTGGAGAATGAGCTATTCACCCTGCTTTCTACCTCCACACTACTTGTTCTTTCTGAGTATCAGGCTTCAGAGCAGATCTGATCCAGAGGTGCCTCTCACGTCTCACCTTCACTTTTGTAGTGGAACAGGAGCTTCAGCAAAATCATAGAGGCACAGCATCTTTTACACTGGAAAAGACCTGTGAGATCATAGAGTCCAACTGTTCCCCCAGCACTGCCATGGCCACCACTAACCCATGTCCCTCAGCCCCACAACTGCACGGTTTTGGACTCTCGCTGGGGACTCCACTAATGCCTTGGGCAGCGTGTTAATGCACTGACAGTGAGAAGTAGAGCCCAGACCTGTCCTCGTTTCTTGTCATCCTCACAGCTTTTAACTCTATGTGTGCCGTTCCTCTCTTTGAGCACCAGTCTGCCTTGCTGCAGCAGTAATAGAATCATAGAATGATAGGCATTGGGAAGGAACCTCTAAAGATCATCCAGTTCAACCCCTTGCTAAAACAGGTTCACCTTGGTCAGGGGCACAGGAACACATCCAGGTAGGGGTTTGGAAACCTCCAGAGAAGGAGATTCCACACCCTCCCTGGGCAGCCTGTGCCAGGGCTCCCTCAACCCCCGAGTGAAGAAGTTTCTCCATGTTCAAGTGGAACTCCCTGTGTTCCAGCTTACAACCATTACCCCTTGTCCTGTTGCTGGACACTATCGAAAAATGTGTCACTCCATCTTTTTGGACATCCACTCTTTAAGATACTTCAGTGTTGCTGAAGTCCCCCCTCAGTCTTCTCTAGGCTGAACAGCCCCAGTTCCCGCAGCCTTTCCTCGTAAGGAAGATGCTCCTGTCCCCTGATCACCTTGGTGGCCCTGTGCTGGACTCTCTCCAGCAGTTCCCTGTCCCTCTTTATCTGGGGAGCCCGGAACTGGACACAGGACTCCAGATGTGGCCTCAGCAGGGCAGAGGAGTGGGGGAAGAGGACCTCGCTTGACCTACTGGCCACACTTTCTGTACTGAAGGACAGTGAGAGCTGTGAGAACAAGGAGGTGCTTAAAGCTGAAAGGACTTGTCCCAGTCTGCAGGTGACCAGATTCCTGGCAGCCTTTCACTAAACCTCTTGCTGTGAGACTGAAAACACTTCTGTGACCTGGCACTGAGCCACCACTCACCATGGCTGAGGTGGGAGGTTTCCCAGCAGATTTGATGTCAGTTAAACTGAGAGGGTGTCTGCGCAGCTTTCACCACCTATAGTCCTCCTTTAACAACCTTGACCACAAGCTTTTAGTGTTACCTAAGGCTGTGCAGAAGTGCCTGGCTGCAAGCAGAGACTGCCTGACTCCCTCCTGGAAAGACAATTCTGAACTGACCACTGGAGAAACCTTGGAGTTTTCCTTCACATCCTTCAGTATCTCTTTTCTATCTTCCACAAAGAAAGGACATTTCTCAGAAATGAAAGGGAACGTTACTTGAGAAGTAAACCTGCTGGCATTTCTCATTGCGAGGTCCTCTTAGAAGCTTTTCCCTACTCTGTGGCTTCTGTTCTTCCCTGGTGCCCTGTTTCTCTGGACTCTGACAGCTCTGCTGACATGATTTACCCAGTGCTCAGTGGGATTTGGTTTGAGCAAAGTCATGGTGTCTCCATGAAGAGAAGCAGGAGGGGCCTGCTGATCAGTGTGGGAATGGTGAAGTTCTAAAGCTTCATGGACTGTCAAGGGTGAGGTGTGTGTTGGAAGGGATAGGAATGGTCCTGTTTCAGCCATGTTCCCCAGGCCTTTTGGCTGGGCACACCCATCTGTGTTTGCCTAAGAATATGCATGTTCTTGCTTAAAACAAATTAAAAAACCCATAAAAAAAGTGGTGGTCTTGGATGTGGCACTTTCCAAGCTGCCTCTTCTGTTCACTCACCTTTCTAAGGCTCTTGGGCCTAGTTTGCAGTTTTCTGGCTCTTTACTTCTCCTTCCTCTTTACTCACTGACTGAGAAAACTTTATTTTAGGTGAATGCAGCTTCCAAGTTTAAGACATGGGATGGCAGGATCAGGCCTGGGATGGGCTCCTGAGCTCCTGGCCATGTGTGATTTCTCTCTTACCAAAGTTTGGCCTGTCCTGTCTCTGGCCAGTGAAGCAGAGCCCAAGGTGAACAGAGGCACCTTGATTTCGTCCTCCATCTGAGTCTCCTAGTTGACTTCAACCGTTCCATTTGTGTCATCTAGCAGCTCTACCTGGGTCAGTGTCTGCCTGCTTTTCTCTATCTTTTTTGGTCCGTGCTTCTGGCTGCTGAGTTGGGCTTATCCCCAGGGCAGCATCTCTCCTCTGGCTGCCTGGGGAGCAGGTCTACCTCCAAGATTGACCCGTGTTGTTGCCCTGGTCAGCCCAAATGGGGCATCCATGGTCTGTTTTTCATCATGCTTGTACAATGCTCTTCCCACAGATCTGTGGGCAGGAGAAGGAACACTGCAATTGCTTTTGGGCACTTCTGGAGGCTTTAGCTCATGGACATACCAAAGAGGCTCTTCATACATCAGTAATGTGCTGAACTAAGTTGGTTTCATGTTCTCCATGATCATTTTAAGGCAGGAAGGTGTTCGAGCTGACTTTTGCCAAACCTACCTCAAGTGGCATTGTCCTATGTCAGATTTCTCCCATCCCTGTCTGCCTTCCCCACGTCTTCCTTGCATAGAGCCTCCATCAGAACTGGTGAGAAGGATGGACATCCCATGTGTGGCTTCCTCATGATTGCACACAGAAGCTGCAAAAGGTGAAGGAAACAGAGTCCTGTCATCTGGGATCACAGCCAACTGGCCTCCCTTCTTGTGTCCAACTCATCCATTAGCATCAGTCCTTCTCTTCCCCACAGCTCCTCCCAGCCCAGCATCACATGGGGCTGTCTCGGACCCTCTGAACCTTCCTGGCCCGTGGAGAACCTCTGGGGACCATCTCAAGGGTTCAGCAAATGCAGCTGCTTGCAGCTGCTTTGGAAGGAATCTTTTCCCCTGTTGGTGCCACCTGGCACAGGTAGAGGGGATGACCCAGGGAGCCTGGAAGAAGAGTCCTCCTGCTCCACCCAGCACTGAATGCCTGAGCGTCACAGAGATGATTAATATATTACTGGTGTACTTAGGACAAGTAGAACATCAGGCATTAAGTGTGTCCCAGCTTTACATATTTGTGGTGGCTGTGTGTAGCTGCAAAGCTTATCTTTGGTTTAAACATTAATTCCAGCGTTCTGGAAGGTCTGTCCCAGCACTGTCCTGCTCCAGACGCAGCTGCCAATGTCGGGTGTTGGGGAAATTCTCAAGGTGGTTGGTGCTTTTGGGCTGTTTCAGAAACGGCTGGTGCTGCTCACCTTGCTTCCCTGCCTCAGCATGGCTTTCCACCAGTTTTGCCAGCTTTTTATGGTTGTGGACGTGCCACACCACTGCAACACCAGCTGGATCCTTGCTATCGGCCCCAACCTGACAGAGGAAGAGCAGCTGAACCTCACGCTGCCCCGAGACGCAGACGGGGAGTACGAGCAGTGCTACATGTACTCACCAGTGGACTGGAACCTCAGCTCCATCGTGGCATATGGCCTGAACACCACAGAGAAGTGCAGGAATGGCTGGGTGTACCCCTCAGCACAAGCACCGTCCCTGCTGACTGAGGTCTGTAATCTCCCTTTACCATGCCAGGGATTTGCAAAGGAAGGGATGGGCATCTCCTGTGCCATGGTTTGGTAAGCCAGTGCCAGCTGTGGTGCAGTCAGGCTGAGATTGACATCAGCTGTATTTTGGGGACCTTGGCTTCAGCAGCCAGCCCTGTGATGTGGTGCTGAAGGGGTGGCATGCAGGCAGGCTGCAAGGACAGAGTCCTGCACCTGGGGAGGAACAACCCCATGCTCCAGTGCAGACTGGGGATTGATCTGCTGAAGAGCAGGTCTGCAGAGAGAGACCTGGGAGTGCTGGTTGATAATAAACTGAACATGAGCCAGCAATGTGCCCTTGTGGCCGAGAAGGCAAATGGCATCCTGGGTTATCCTTTCCCTCTACTCTGCCCTGGTGAGGCCTCATCTGGAGTCCTCTGTCCAGTTCTGTGCTCCTCAGCTCAAGAGGGTCAGGGAACTTCTGGAGAGAGTCCAACACAGGAAACGCTGCAGGACTTGGGACTGTTCAGCCTGGAGAAGTGAAGCCTGAGAGAAGACCTTATCAGAGAATCTTAAGGGTTGGAAGGGAACATGAAAGATCATCTAGTCCAACCCCTGCCAGAGAAGGACCACCTAGAGTAAGTCACACAGGAACTTGTTGAGGTGGGTTTTGAATGTCTCCAGAGAAGGAGACTAAATAACCTAAAGGGTGGATGTCATGAGAATGGGGCTACTGTTTTCTGCAGTGCCCAGTGACAGGACAAGGGGTAACAGACACAAGCTGCAACACAGGAAGTTCCACTTGAATAGGAGGAAAAACTTCTTTTGTGCTGAGCTGAGGGAGCCCTGGCCCCGGCTGCCCAGGGAGGGTGTGGAGTCTCCTTCTCTGAAGGTTTTCAAACCCACCTGGACATGTTCCTGTGCAGAGGGTTGGACTGGATGATCTCTAGAGGCCCCTTCTAAACCCCACCATTCTGGGATTCTGTGTTTCTGTGAATATAGATGCCAGTGGGGCCACAGGCAGAGACAGTGGAGAGATTAAACACTCTTGGTGTGTCCTTTTGTGTCTTTCTGCCCCAGCTGCCCCTCTGCAGGCAGTGAGTAACCTTCCAACTTGTCCCTGTGCGTGGCTTTGTCCTACGTGCATACCATGGGGACTCATGTCCTTGGAAGTGGATTCAGAAGGCATCCAGAGCCTGCTGAGAACAAAAGCATCTGTGTTTCCCTCTTCCAGTTTGACCTGGTGTGTGACAGGAAGGACCTGAATGACATCTCCCAGTCTTTCTACATGTTGGGTCTCTTCCTAGGATCCATGATCTTTGGGCCACTAAGTGACAGGTGAGGAGACACAGCCACTTGTGCAGAGGCTGTGGAAGATGTTGATTGGCATAGCAACTCACAGCTCTGACCTGCCTGGGCTCTGCAACCTGTGCATTTTGTCACTGCTTCTCACAGGGATCCTGACAAAAGTCCTTGGGTCTCCTGAGGACACAGACATGCAGGGATGGAAGGGAGCAGGGGATAGTGTGTGCACAGTGTTTGGCTGTCTATTCTGAGCCTTACCACCCTTAAGAGAGGTCGATGCAATCCCTGTGTAACGCAACAGACTCATCCCCATCTTCACAGAGTCTCTCCAGATATAAAATGTGTCTTCCCTCTTCCTCCCCAGGATCGGTCGACGGCCAGTCATTCTGATCTCCATCCTCCTCCAGGGCTTTTTCGGTGTAGGAATTGCCTTTGTGCCCCATTTCTATGTGTTCATGGCCTTCAGATGTGTCGTGGGGGCTTCGGTGTCGGGGATCATGATGACCATACTGTCCTTAGGTGAGTGGGATGCCCATGCTCTGGGGCAGGTAGATGTGGCTTCTCAACCTGCAAAAGGAAAAGTCTGTAAAGAAATAAAAGTGATCGTGTGTGACTTGAAAAGCACTGCAGTGAGAACAAGTCTGGCTATGCACTGTCATTTGGCACTTTGTCATCCTCTCAACCCTGAGTGAAAGCCATAGGGAATATCTCTGCCATGCCAGTGATCAGAAGGAGGCATTAGGACAACCTCACAGCTCAGGAGGACACTGTGGCGATAAAATCTCCATTGATTTGGGCCCCAGCTCTGCCCCAGTGAGGAGCTCTGTGGACACTGAGAGCAAAGCAGTGCTGAGCTTCCTATCCTCTTGCAGAGGACAAGGACATCCTGACGATAAGCGGAGATGATGCATCTCATAAGCAGTAGTGACTTAAATGTGAGACTGGTGCCAGAGCTCTGACTGCCAGTCTCCTCACCTCCAGGAGAGCTCCTCTCCAGGGCAAACACACTGTTTGCATCAGGGGTAATAATTTCTGATTTTCTTATCTCATGGGGTAGTATTCTAGCTGGTACGAGTGCCCAAGAAAGCTGGTTGGTCTTCAACTGCCACTTCATCCAAGCCCAAGATCAGTGTGTAGGAAATCAGGAAAAGCAGACAAGAGGGCTATATGGATAAAAAACGAACACTGGAACTAGTGTTTCTTTTCAAGGAAAAGAGATCTATGTAATGTGGAAAAAGGGCCTGGTTGCTTGGGAAGAGTATAGGAACATCATTACGGTATGCAGGGACAAAACCAGGAAGGCCAAAGACCTTTTGGAATTAAACCTGGCAAAGGAAGTAAAGGAAAACAAGAAGGGCTTTTGCAAATACATCAGCAGCAAAAGGAAGATTAGGGAGAATGTGAACCTGCTGATGAACTAAGAGTGTGCCCTGCTGACAGAGGATGCTGAGAAAGCAGAAGTACTGAATGCCTTCTTTGCCTCAGTCTTCACTATCAAGGCCAGTCCTTGGGAAGC
>WBNH01010058.1:87334-146821 GCA_013401255.1 Urocolius indicus
GGACAGAGTGTACCCTCAGCAAGTTCCCTGATGACACCAAGCTGGGAGGACTGGCTGATTCCCCAGAGGCTGTGCTGCCATTCAGTGGGATCTCAATCAGCTTGAGTTGGGCAGAGAGGAACCTCATGAAGTTCAACAAGGACAAGGGCAGAGTCCTGCATCTGAGAAGGAACAACCCCATGCACCAGTTCAGGCTGGGGATTGACCTGCTGGAGAGCAGCTCTGCAGAGAGAGACCTGGGAGTCCTAACTGATAACAAACTGAACATGAGCCAGCAATGTGCCCTCGTGGCCAAGAAGGCCAATGGCACCCTGGGATGCATCAAGAACAGTGTGGGCAGCAGGTCAAGGGAGGTTCTGCACAGGGCCACCAATATTATCAGGGGAGTGGAGGAAAGGCTGTAGGAATGAGGGAGCCCTGGCACAGGCTGCCCAGGGATGGTGTGGAGTCTCCTTCTCTGGAGGTTTTAAAAACCTGCATGGACACTTTTCTGTTCTCCCTGATCTGGGTGGACCTGCTTTGGCAGTGGGGTTGGACTAGAAGGTATTTCTAGGTCCCTTGAAACCCTTACCATTCTGTGATTCTATGGTTCTGTGATTGTGGGCTAGGCAGTGTGAGGGGAGTAGTTGGACTCAATGATCTTGAAGGTCTTTTCCAGCCAAAATGATTTTGTGATTCTGTGCTTTGCACGGATGAATCTGATCCTTTGTTCTTCTTCTCAGTCACCGAATGGGTAGGGGTCTCTGCCCGGCCAAAGGCAGTGGTTTTTTCCCACTGCTGCTTCGCCGTTGGACAGATGATTTTGGCTGGCTTGAGTTATGGGATCCGCAACTGGAGGCTGCTGCAGATTGCAGGATCTACTCCTATATTTGCAGTTTTCGTCTACATCTGGTAAGTGGGGTGTAGGGGGAAGCTGTGTGCACCCACGTGACAGCAGTGAGTGTGAAGGGTGAATAGGGAGCAGCTCAGGAGCAGATTGGGTCTTCCAAATTAGAGTGCAGATGCTGGAAAGACTACTGCTGAACTCAGCACATCTCCCTGAGGAGAGCAACTGCTTGGCTTCAGGTCCTCAAACGTGGCCTTTGAAGCCTAAATGTAGGCTATTTAGAGCTCTCCATCACTTGTGATGCCCATAGCTTGCTGGATGTGGTCAGAGGGAGAAGGGCTGTGAGGAAACTCAGCAGGTCACTGCAGCATCTCCTGATTTGTCTCCTGGGCAGGGTGCTACCAGAATCAGCTCGGTGGCTGGCAACAAAAGGCAAAATAGAAGAAGCTAAGAAGGTCCTTCAGAAGGCAGCATCTATCAACAAGAGCACTCTGCCAGCAGGACTCCTCGAGCAGGTACCTGCAAGGGACATGGGGAACTGTTGTTTCTCTTCACAGAGTTTCTTCTGTGCTTGGGTTTGTAGGAGGCACTGGAGCTGAGGTCATCAGATACATCATCCCTCTGGGGATAATTTCATAGAATTATAGCGTCATACAATGGTAGGGGTTGGAAGGGACCTTTAGAGATCGTCTAGTCCAACCCCCCTGCAGAAGCAGGTTCACCTAGATCAGGTCACATAGGAACATTTGGAGATGGTCTGTGGGTGACTCCAGCTTCAGCTGTGTTGTAGGAAGACAAGGTCGGGGAGAGGCAGAGTTTCTGCTGAGGCTTGGCCTGCAGCTTTCTGGAGTCCACCTTGGGGCATGCAATGGACTCAAACCCTCCCCGGCTCTTCTTCCGTGAGGCTTGCGGGTGTGTTGAGGATGAGCATGTGGTCTCTGCTTAATCTGTTGTTTTGCATGTATAAATGCCCAAAAGAACTGCCCACTCCAAAGTCCCTATGTTGGGGAAATATTCTTCCCTAGGAACCTCTGTCACCAAATTACTGCACTGGGTACCCAGTAATGACACAGGTGCAGAAGCTCAGCCCCGCTGGGCCATCCTCCCTCCCAGAGCCAGGTTGGGGTCAGCAGCCTGTCCTGCTGAGGCTTCCCTTTGACTGCAGATGGAAAAGGAGATTGCCATGGGTTTCTTTTCTCTGGCCTGACTCTTTGACTTTCTGCATTTTGAAGTTGAAGCCTGAGAAGAAGACCAAGTCTGGAAACGTTACGGATCTCTTTCGGAAGAAACACCTCCGGAAAGTGACTTTAATCATGTCGTGTATCTGGTAAGTCATCCCCTGGTCCTCTCTTTCCAAACATTTAGGAGAGGAACAGAAGGGATTGAGGGTTAGTCATAATTGTAAATTCATCTTGTGTTTTTTGGGTGTTACTGATGGGTGTTTCTGGTTTTGACTATTCAAGATACTATATGATTTGTGGGAAAGGTTAGAGCCATCCCATCTTTGTCAATCCTGTGGTATTCATCTAGTTTTATGTCAACTTGGAAATGCTGTGGTTTGGTCAAAATGTAGTCACTGGAGTTCAGCATCCTGTTGGCTCACAGCCAGTAGATGTGCTCAGTGCTACCCTGCCTGACTTTCAGGTTTGTGGACAGCGTTGTCTACTATGGGCTGAGTCTGAATGTGACCAATTTTGGTCTGGACATCTACCTGACCCAGCTTGCCTTTGGAGCAGTGGAAATCCCAGCCCGTATTGGTTGTGTCTTTGCACTGCAGTGGTTCGGTAGAAAGAAAACCCAAGCTGTTCTCCTGCTGCTGAGTGGCCTGGTTTGTCTGATCATCGCTGGCATCCCTGAAGGTGAACAACCTCTTCCCATCCTGAGAGGTCTACCTCTGGGACAGGGAAGCACAGAGCTCTAACTCTTCCCTTGGTGGTGGGGGTCCGGTCCTCTCAACCAGGCTAACTCACATCTCTCAGGGCTTGAGCTGGTCCTGGTGCCATGGCCACAAGGGACTTGATTCAATCCCCAAGGTCTGTCTGTTCAACAAACTTCACTTTCCAATGGTGATAGGAGAGGGTAGAGCTGAGCCCACATAAGCAGAGTTGTGTCCTCTGGGAAAATTAATACATGGAGTGACGAGATGATGGGTGCGAAGTACCCCAAAGGTGAGTTCCAGGCCAGAGATGCTCCTTAGCCCACATTCAGACCTGTTCAGAGGTGATGGATCCCTGTAGTTGACACAGTTGCTGTGTGCATCCTCAGCCTCCATCCCTGAGTGGAGCTGAACCCTCCCTTGTCGCACTGTGGTGGTGTCTCCTTTTCCCCTCAGGGCAGCTCGTGGTGACCACTGTCCTGGCCATCATTGGCAAGTTCACATCCACAGCTTCCTTCTCCACCTCCTACGTCTATTCCGCAGAGCTCTTCCCCACGGTTGTCAGGTGAGGTCTCTCCGTGCAGGGAAGCTTCCCCCTCTACCATGGCTGGTGACAATGGTGGGGCAGGAGCCCTGTTGTCCCCACGGCTGCTCTCAGTCTCCCTGAGCACTGCCCACCTGACCTATGGCCCCTCACTCCCCCAGGCAAACCGGCGTGGGGCTGTGCTCCATGGCAGCAAGGGCGGCAGGGATCCTGGCCCCTCTGATCCGCCTCCTGGGCCAGTATCACCACTCCATCCCCATAGCCATCTACGGGAGTGCCCCGGTGGTGGGGGGGCTGCTCTGCTTCCTGCTGCCTGAGACCTGCGGTGTTGACCTGCCAGATGACACGGGGGCACACAGCCACCCCCCAGCCGAGGTGGGTACCTGCCTGTGCCCGTGCTGCCTCTCAGGCAGAGATACAGGGTGCGTGCACTGTGGGAGGCTGTCAGCATTGCATGGCATGGCGGTTTCTTTGAGGACCTACAGTGATGGGAGGGCAAAGGCTGCTCTGCTTGTGGAGGGAAGGGAGGAGACCTCATAACCCTGCCTGTGGTAGTCATCTCTTTGTTCCTGTCCACGGGACAGAAGGTCTCCAGCAGCTGCTGGTGCCTTACTTGCCTCCCCCAGCCCTCTCACAGGAAGGGCCGGAGCCTCAAAGCCATGTCCTTTGGCTGTCAGCCTTTCATAGCTCCCAGCCTTGGTTTCTTGTGGGACTGGGTGGAATTGCACCCTGATATTTTTGTTGATGTGCTGGGAGAAGGGTGTCCACGGGGGTCCAGAGAGTGAATGGTGAATGGGATGTCAGATTGCTAAATGCTACATGTCTCAGAGAAGGCTGCCTTCAGTTCCTAAACTCTTTTTCCTTTCATTAGGTGTGTGAAAATGCCAACAGCAACTCTGAAAATGGAGGTGTGAAAGAAAAAGATGGTGGCCAAGACAATGAATTCACAAAGACCACTTACTTCTAGCTGGGCCTGCAAGCATCTGTGGCTAAAGGCAACCTCATGCTGGGCCAGCACTAAGAATGGTTAGGGTCTCCATTTGCAGGACACCACCAGCTCTCAAGTAGTCACTGCCAATTCTTGTTTTTTCTTTTTACCTTCCTGTTCCTCCCTCTATAGCTTGTGCTCAGGCACTGCATGTGTTCAACAGTGTTCTTGCTGGTGAAAATCAGATGCTCTTCATTTAATGGAAAAGAGAAACCAAGATGAAGGCAACATTTCCTTCTCTTTTTTTCCTGCCCATCTCCATGAATGTGAGACACACCTGTGGGAACACTGAATGTGCTTGCAACAGAGTACTAGTGCTCAATAAGAGAAAGTCAGAGTAGATGCAGCGTTGAAAACAATATAACTGTGGCAGAACTTGAGACAATAAGCTGAGAAAAAAAGTTGTCTAACAGGTGGCTCAATTTCCTCCACAGTGCTGGTGTTGAATCACTGAATCACAGAATCTCAAGGACTGGAAGGGACCTCGAAAGATCATCCAGTCCCAACTCCCATGCCAGAGCAGGGCTGCCTAGAGTAGATCACACAGGTAACTTGTTGAGGTGGATTTTTAATGTCTCCAGAGAAGGAGCCTCCAGAATCCACCTGGGCAGCCTGTTCCAGTGCTCCCTCACCCTCACAATGAAGAAGTTTTCCCTTGTGTTTCTTTGGAACGTCTTATGTTCCAGCTGAGAACCCGTTGAACTCGAGAACTGGGGTGAACCCGTTGCCCCTTGTCCTATCACTGGACATCAGTGCGAACAGCCTGGCTCCATTCTCCTGACACCCACCCTTTACATGTTTGTAAACATTAATGAGGTCACCCCTTAGTCTCCTCTTCTCCAAGCTGAAAAGCTCCAGCTCCCTCAGCCTTTCATCATAAGGGAGATGCTCCACTCCCTTAATCATCTTGGTGGCCCTGCACTGAGCTCTTTCCAGCAGCTCCCTGTCCTTCTTGAAGTGAGGGGCAATTCCCCTCATGGAGCATGTCTTGATGCTTTGTGCATGGAAACTTGTGCCTTTTGGGCTGTGATGGAGGATTACATTAATTGATCTGTTCCAGGAAACTAAAAGACTGGGAACTATCAGGTCTGTTCTACTCTGATCTAATCTATTCTTTCTTACTGTGCCTATTTCTGGCTTTAGATGATTTAGGACCTCTTTTGTCTTATACTATGAATCAAAAACAAGTACTTATCCTGTGCTTCCCCTCCTCTTATCTGCTGTTATTCAAGATGACTTTCTTTTACCACTGGCTTGGTACAGATGGACCTCAGAAGTTATTACAGAATCATAGAACCATAGAATGGCAGGGATTGGAAGAGACTTTTAGAGATCATCCAGTCCAACTCCCCTGCCAAAGCAGATCCACCTAGATCAGGTCACACAGGAACATGTCCAGGTGGGTTTTGAAAACCTCCAGAGAAGGAGACTCTACACCTTCCCCAGACAGCCTGTGCCAGGGCTCCCTCACCCTTATAGTAAAATAGTTTTTCTTTCTGTTTAAATGGGACTTTTTGTGTTCCAGCTTCTTTCCATTACCCCTTGTCCTGACACTAGTTAAAACAGAAAAAAAGGGATGCCCCAACCTCCTGACACCCACCATTTAGATATTTGTAACTATTAATGAGATCCCCCCTCAGTTTCTCCAGACGAAACAGCCCCAGTTCCCACAGCCTTTCCTCATAAGGAAGATGCTCCAAGCTATACAGTAGTTATATGAAGTTCTATAGTAGTGCTGTCCCATCTTTCTTTGTATACAGCTCAAAGACCATTTTCTGGTGGTGTCAAGAAGCTTTTAAAGCAGACTTCATTTCTTCTCCCTGTTGTTGTGGCTACATGTTTTCTGTGGATCCAAGTCCCCCATGGATATGTAGTTTGATGAAGACAGAGTTTTGGATAAAATTCGTGACACGTGACAATGCCCTACCTGGAGGGGCTGCCTGTGGTGCCATCTTCTCTCTTTCCAAGGGATTTGCTGTGGTGCTTCTGTTCAGTGGCCCAAAGCACAGAAGAGCCCAGTCCTTTGCCAGAGAGCATTCTTTCCTTGGCAAAGACTGAGAGCCACCTCCTCTGGGATTTTATGGAAAATAAGGTTTTGAGGGTAGAAGCTGAAGGAAGAGCTTAGAGCAAAATGCAGTTATTGAGTGAACCACAGGTCCTTTCAGGAATTCTGCTGTAGGACACCATTTCAACTCACTTCATCAGTACAGATGTCCAAGCACATCTGATATACTTCTGTTTCCATCTCTTTCATGCCTACAGTAGGCTGAAGATCCATCTTATCTGCTCTTCTTTAGGCCACTGTGCCTGGCTAGAGATTAGACCACTGAATGGGACACTTTGGTCTGAAGAGCACCTGAACGAGTGAACTTGTGATGGTTTTCCAAGCTCAGCAGAAATGAGAGAATGTCCAGTGATTTTTCTGAGCCTTAAGTTGCTGCTACCTGGTCCACACATGGTCTTGGCACTGTAATAGATAGAGCTCACAGTACAGAGTCAAGCTTGGTGTGCTGGAACAGCATGTGGGAATGCAAATACACTTTTGCACTCACGCAGTGGAATGTTTTGGGCTCTCATCATGATGAGGCAATGGGCAAAGGGTAAAAAGTGCCTCAGGTGACCTGAAGGGATAACAAAGGGAAAGAGGGTGACCTAATGGCCGAGAGGAGAGAGCCAAAAAGAGACAGTGAGGACAAAATGAAGTAGCAAAGTTTATCTGGCAAAAGCAGAGCGAGACCTTTACAGAGCAGCTGATGGAGGCCTGGCTGGAGGGCCAGTTGTGGGAAGCTGCTGAAGGTGGCAGTGGTGACCAAATGCCAGGGATGCTGTGAAGAGTTTGCTAAGGCAAATCAATTACAGTCCAAGCCTTTTTCAGGCCCTCCTGTATTAGACATTGGAGCAAGGCCTTGCTCCTTTACACCCATCTGTGTTCAGGTCAGAACCTTCTGACTTCCATTTGCTCTTTGGAGGAGACCTCAATTCCTGTATTGGAACTTCCCCATTGCCAAGGAAGCTGGTCAGACAGGGCCAGAGGTACCTAAGGTGGTGAGGGGCGTCAGAGCCTGGCCTGGCCTTGTTCCCCAAGGTGAGGAGTTATGGAGTGAAGCTGCTCCTGTTGCCAGAGGAGCCCCTCAGGGACCACTCAGACAATCAGCTCATCCTTAGTGTCTGTGAAACTATGAAACAATGCTACCATTTACTACAGCACAAAGCAACTGGAAACAAAAAGATGCCCCAGAGTGAGCAACCTCTTTTAGCAGGAGCAGTGCCGTGGTTTGGGAAGATAGCTTCACAAAAGGGTGCCAGATACATTCTCTGCTTGCAAATAAGTAGCGCAGAAGACGAGGCCTCTCTTCTGTTTCTCTTGTGTGACAAGAGATGAAACTAGAATGTTGAGGCTGAGCTGGCAGCAGCCAACCAAGATCACTGTTAAAGGCTGGCTGTGACTGGGGGAAGCTGTCCAGATGCCTGCTCAATTTAGCTGACTCTGAATTGCAGCCTACACCACACAATTTGTGAAACTTCCACAGCTGCTCATAGAGAACAATTTATAAACACAGACTGTTCATCCAAAGACTTGGAAATAAAAATCACAAAGTCCTAACTGAACCCAGTCATTCAACACTCTGTTTCTGCATTGTTTGTGGCTGATGAAAACCAAACACGTTTCCACCTGCGTGTGAAATTACAGGCTCACAACTTGTGTGTAGAAAACACTCCAGAGTCAATCGCAGCTACAAAGGCCAACTGTGAAACAGTAGCTGGACCAAATCAACACCCTTTATTATTCACATATTGCATTACAAGTGTCTGTTATCAAACTCAGAGTATAATTTATATCATTCCTGTAGAAACTCAAATTGCACCCCACATTGAAAGAAAAGCTAAATAGGTGTGTGAGAGGGTGTCAGGGACATCCTGATCAAACGCCACGGCTGGGAGCGGTGAGAAGGCTGAGGAGCCGAGCGGTCAGTGCAGGGGGACACAGCCCAGCGCTCGCCTGCCCAGGACCACCACTCTACTGGCAGTTCTTTATTGCTGTGAAACACGAGAGGGATGGTTCCAAACTGGTACCAGTTTGCAAAGGGCTGGGAAACACATTGTGAGGACTGCTGTGGTCAGGTAGAGCAGAGCCTTTGAAGCGCGGCTTGTCCAAAGGCTGAGTGACACAGATCTCCTCTCCTGACCACGGATGGTTTGCTGATGGCCTGAAGGATCAGTTTCCAGACAGCAATGCCTCCTTGGTCTGCTTCAAGAAAGCTTGGATCCGGCTGGTCCTTTATATGCCTGCCTATTCATCACTTGCTCTCTGAGCATTTATAGACGTCCTCAAAGTGTATTTCATTCTCTGTGCTGTCTTGCTTGGAAAAAAATTGCATTTTCTTGCTGCTGAAGACAGAAGGAAAGAGGAAGAGATGATACTCTTTCATCCTGGTTTCTGACATCTTTATCTGTGCCTTCAATTTGCATCTTTGGATGTTTTTTGCCTTAAATTCATAGCTCCAGGTACCCACCTTGGAGGGGGAAATGATGCCCCCGTGTCATCTGGCAGGTCAACACCGCAGGTCTCAGGCAGCAGGAAGCAGAGCAGCCCCCCCACCACCGGGGCACTCCCGTAGATGGCTATGGGGATGGAGTGGTGATACTGGCCCAGGAGGCGGATCAGAGGGGCCAGGATCCCTGCCGCCCTTGCTGCCATGGAGCACAGCCCCACGCCGGTTTGCCTGGGGGAGCAAGGGGCCATGGGTCAGGTGGGCAGTGCTCAGGGAGACTGAGAGCAGCCGTGGGGACAACAGGGCTCCTGCCCCACCACTGTCACCAGCCATGGTACAGGGGGGAGCTTCCATGCATGAGGCGACCTCACCTGACAACCGTGGGGAAGAGCTCTGCGGAATAGACGTAGGAGGTGGAGAAGGAAGCTGTGGATGTGAACTTGCCAGTGACGGCCAGGACGGTGGTTGCAATGACCTGGGCTGAGAGGAGGATAAGAAAACACCACTATGATCTCCATGGAGAAGGTATGGTTTTGACTTTTTGGGACTGCTCTTTGTAATGGACTTAGCAAGGAAATTTACCTCCTAACCCACTGGAAATCATTCCTAGTGGACCTTTTCCTGGAAAATACCCTCTGGACAACTGGCAGAGAACTCAGACTTCTCCTGAAGTCTTGGGCATTTCCCAGATTTGCAATGTGAGTGAGCCACTGCAGGTCTTTGGAGTGTGTTTGATATCACATCCATGAACTTGAAAGCATCAGAGAATCATAAAATGGTAGAGGTTGGAAGGGACCTCTGAAGATCATTCAGTTCAACCCTCCAACATGCAGCCCTCCTGTTTCCTTCAGCCTTACAGCACTAGCACAGAAGCAGGAGTGAGGGTGTGGGCTGTGAAAATGTCTGGACAGATACAGATCATCATAGAATCATAAAATGGTAGAGTTGGAAGGGACCTTTAGAGATCATCTAGTCCAATCCCCCTGCAGAACTTTTCCTTTTCATAGAAAGAAGAGAGATGTTATGGCTTTTAAAATGTGAGAGGAGGTGATGGTATATAGTAGGTGAAGATGGTGGTGTCTAGTGTGTGGCGGTGTGTCGTGGACACTGCCTGCCAAGAGCCAGGATCTTGCTCACCTTCAGGGATGCCTGAGATGATGAGACACATTATGCCAGAGAACAGCAGAAGGACAGCCTGGGTTTTCTTCCTCCCAAACCACTGCAGCAGACAAATGCAGCTAAGTCGAGCTGGTAACTCCACTGACCCAAAGGCAAGCTGTGTCAGGTAGATGTTCAGGCCAAAACCTGTCACATTGAGGCTCAGCCCGTAGTAGACAAGGCTGTCTGCAAACCTGAAATTCAAGTAAAATGGAGTAAAATATGTGGCAAGGTGGGTTTTCCACAGGTTTGTACTAAAAAATTAGGACATTTAGAACACACAAACTCCCTAGCAATCTATTTTGTGTATAGCTACCACCAGTGCCAATTTTGTAGGATGCAGACACATGAGATAAAGCAGTATGGATCCCCAAATGGTTAGCAACTTTTAGACTGTACCAAGAACTACTTGTAAGGGGTCTCAAAACTACACTAAGGCCAAATTTGGCCTAATTAACATCCTTTCTCACAAAATCTGGCCAGATAGGTAGATAGGGACCAGTATTGGGAGAAAGAAAGATGGATGAACACATAGACGTAAGCATGACCCAAAAAACCATGGGAAGTGTATTTACAGTTCGTCTCAACCCTCAGTCCCTTCTTTTCCTCTCCTAAATGTTTGGAAAGAGAGGACCAGGGGATGACTTACCAGATACACGACATGATTAAAGTCACTTTCCGGAGGTGTTTCTTCCGAAAGAGATCCATAACGTTTCCAGACTTGGTCTTCTTCTCAGGCTTCAACTTCAAAATGCAGAAAGCCAAAGAGTCAGGCCAGAGAAAAGAAACCCATGGCAAGCTCCTTTTCCATCTGCAGTCAAAGGGAAGCCTCAGCAGGACAGGCTGCTGACCCCAACCTGGCTCTGGGAGGGAGGATGGCCCAGCAGGGCTGAGCTTCTGCACCTGTGTCATTACTGGGTACCCAGTGCAGTAATTTGGTGACAGAGGTTCCTAGGGAAGAATATTTCCCCAACATAGGGACTTTGGAGTGGGCAGTTCTTTTGGGCATTTATACATGCAAAACAACAGATTAAGCAGAGACCACATGCTCATCCTCAACACACCCGCAAGCCTCACGGAAGAAGAGTCGGGGAGGGTTTGAGTCCATTGCATGCCCCAAGGTGGACTCCAGAAAGCTGCAGGCCAAGCCTCGGCAGAAACTGCCTCTCCCTTGGCCTTGTCGCTACAACATAGCAGAATCACAGAATCAGAGAATTATAGAATGATGGGGGTTGGAAGGAACCTTTAGAGACCATCCAGTCCAACCTCCCTGCTAAAGCAGGTCAACCTATATCTGGTCACACAGGAACATGTCCAGGTGGGTTTTGAAAACCTCCAGAGAAGGAGACTCCACACCCTCCTCGGGCAGCCAGTGCCAGGGCTTCCTCACCCCCACAGTAAAGAAGTTTTTCCTTATGTTTAAGTGGAACATTTTATGTTTCAAGTTTTGTCTATTACCCCTTGTCCTATCACTGGACACTACAGAAAAGAAGTGTTGCACGATCTCCTTGATATCTATCTTTTAAATACTTCTAAGTATTAATGAGGTTCCCACTCTGTCTCTTCTTCTCCAGACTAAACAGCCCCAGTTCCCACAACCTTTCCTCATAAGGAAGATGCTCCAGTCCCCTGATCATCTTGGTGGCCCTGCACTTGCCTCTCTCCAGCAGTTCTCTGTCCCTTTTGATCTGGGGAGCCCAGAATTGGACACAGGACTCCAGATGAGACCTCACCAGGGTGGAGAAGAGGAAGAGAACTTCTCTTGACCTGTTGGCCACACTCTTCTTGATGCATCCCAGGATGCCATTGGCCTTCTTGGCCACGAGGGCACATTGCTGGTTCATGTTGAACCAGGATTCTCAGGTCTCTCTCTGCAGAGCTGCTCTCCAGCAGGTCAATCCCCAGCCTTTACTGGTGCATGGGGTTGTTCCACCTCACCATCCACTCATAGAGCCCACACTGCCTGAGCTTTCTGATGAGGATGTAAGAAGCTGGAGTCACCGACAGACCATCCCCAAATCATCCCCAGAGGGATGATGTATCTGATGACCTCAGCTCCAGTGCCTCCTACAAACCCAAGCACAGAAGAAACTCTGTGAAGAGAAACAACAGTTCCCCATGTCCCTTGCAGGTACCTGCTCGAGGAGTCCTGCTGGCAGAGTGCTCTTGTTGATAGATGCTGCCTTCTGAAGGACCTTCTTAGCTTCTTCTATTTTGCCTTTTGTTGCCAGCCACCGAGCTGATTCTGGTAGCACCCTGCCCAGGAGACAAATCAGGAGATGCTGCAGTGACCTGCTGAGTTTCCTCACAGCCCTTCTCCCTCTGACCACATCCAGGAAGCTATGGGCGTCACACGTGATGGAGAGCTCTAAATAGCCTACATTTAGGCTTCAAAGGCCATGTTTGAGGACCTGAAGCCAAGCAGTTGCTCTCCTCAGGGAGATGTGCTGAGTTCAGCAGTAGTCCTTCCAGCATCTGCACTCTAATTTGGAAGATCCATCCTGCTGCTAAGCTGCTCTCTATTCACCCCTCACACTCACTGCTGTCATGTCTTCAAGAAGCTCTGCCCTGGTCCTGCTTACCAGATGTAGAAGAAAAGGGCAAACATTGGAGCAGATCCTGCGATCTCCAGCAGCCTCCAGTTGCGGATCCCATAACTCAAGCCAGCCAAAATCATCTGTCCGATGGCAAAGCAGCAGTGGGAAATAAACACTGCCTTTGGTCGGGTAGAGACCCCTACCCATTCGGTGGCTGAGAAGAAACATTTAGGGTCACCCTTTTCAAAAGGTGCAGGATTGTCTTTTGTTATTGCATCTTGTGAGGCCACATCTGTCAGCCTCGGGGCAAAGGCATCCTACTCACCCAAAGCCAAGGCAGTAATCATAACTCCTGATGCTGCAGCCCCCACGATGCATCTGAAGGCCATGTACAAATAAAAGTCAGGCACAAAGGCAGTTGCTACACCAAATAAGCCCTGGACAAGCATGGAGATCAGAAAGACTGGTCGACGGCCGATCCTGGGGAGGACAGAAGACACAGTTTGTATCTGTAGAGGGATGAGGAAGAACCCAGGTGGAATACAAAGAGATTTGAGAAACATTCACACCAGAGATTTTACACCCATGTGAACAAGTCTTCTCTATACGCCTCAGGAGGTGACCATCTCCACTTTTAACCTATCAGCCCTTTAAGAGCTCCCATGTTCCCTCTCTTGACAGGAGTGAGGATGAGACTGAAATGGAGTGTAGCGCTGGTTCCCTTGAGAGTTACCCTGAACACATGTTGTGCCCTTCTCCCTTCCATGTTCCCTGTGTGGCCATGTTCTCTAGCGAGCTGAGGGCTTTGGTCTTGGTTGCCATGACCTGAGCAAAGCCACAGGAAGGAGGAACACATGTCTTGGTTAACACAGCTGAAGGTGAGTCTGACTCTGTGTTCAAATGTAGGTTTTCCTGGAGAAACCCTTGGGTAGCTGGGACAACAGCTAGGGCTAGAGTGGTGATTCCTGAAGCACCCCACCAATAATTCTCTATCTGCCACCCTCTCTTTTCAACCCTCGGACATTTACAGACATGTCAGGTGGCTGCAGATGCCCTTGACCAGGCAAGGATATCCAGTCCTGTGAAGTGAGTATGGACACCCTGAACTGTCAACTGGGCTATCATAGAATTATAAAATCATTTAGGTTGAAGAAGACCTTTGTAATCATTGAGTTCAACCATTATCCCAGCACTGTCACAGCCACCACTAAACCATGTTCCTTAGGCCCACAGCTACATGGCTTTTGAATCTCTTAATGGATGGGGACCCCACTGTGTCTCTGGGCAGCCTGTGCCAGTGCCTGACAACTGCTTTGGCTAACTTTTTTTTTCCTAATTTCCAACTAAACCTTTCCTAGAGCAACTTGAGACCATTTCCTCTTGTCCTGTTCCTTGTTACTTGGGAGAAGAGACTGACTCCTACCTCACTACAACCCCCAGTCAGGTAGTTCTAGAGAGCCACAGCCTTTCCCTCTTCCAATGAGTGGGCCTCCTCATCATAGAATAAGGTCAGGTCACTCAAGCAGGACCTGCCTTTCATAAACCCAGACCGTCTGGGTCTGATTTGTTGATTGTCTCCTATGTGCTGTGTGGTGGCACTCCAGGCAATCTGCTCCATAGCCTTCCCCAGCACCCTGGTCAGACTGGCAGGACTGCAGTTCCCAGCTTCCTCCTTTTGGCCCTTCTTGTAAATGAGTGTTATATTTGCCAGCTTCTAGTCCTCTGGGACCTCCCTGGTGAGCCAGGACTGCTGGTAGATGATGGCAGGTGGTTTAGTGAACACCTCTGCCAGCCCCTCAGTACCCTCAGATGGATCTCATCGTGCCCCATAGACCTATGTGTGTCCAAGCAACGCAGCAGGTCACTAGCAATTTCCCTTGAGATTATGGGGGCTTCATTCTGCTCCTTGTCTCTGTCTTCCAGCTCATGGGCCAAGTATCCAGAGAACAAAGACTTAGGCCAAGAAGGAATTAAGTACCTCAGCCTTTTGCTTATCCTTTCTCACTGTGTTTCCTCTTGCATTCAAGAAGGGATGAAGATTCTCCCTAGCTCTCCTTTTGTTACTAATGTATTTATATAAACATTTGGTGTTCTCTTTTATGACAGCAGCCAGATTTCAGTTGGAAAGTTCCAGCTGGACTTTGGCCCATCTAATTTTCTCCCTACATAACCTCATGATCCCCCTGTAATCCTCCTGAGTTCCCTGCCCCCTTCTTCAAAGAGTCATAGACTCTCCTTCTTTCCTGAATTCCAATCAAAGTTCTCTGTTCACACAGATCAGTCTTCTTCCCCACTAGCTTATCTTTTGGCACATGGGGACAGCCTGTTCCAGTACTTTTAGCATTTTCTTCTTGAAGAATGTCCAGCCATCCTGGACACCTTTGCGCTTCAGGACTGCCTTCCTGGTCCCTCCTCCTTGCTTCTCTAAGAATTGAAAACTCTATAATTTCCTGATCTCTGTGCCCTAGATGGGCCTCCAGCCATCACATCTCCCANTGATCCCCCTGTAATCCTCCTGAGTTCCCTGCCCCCTTCTTCAAAGAGTCATAGACTCTCCTTCTTTCCTGAATTCCAATCAAAGTTCTCTGTTCACACAGATCAGTCTTCTTCCCCACTAGCTTATCTTTTGGCACATGGGGACAGCCTGTTCCAGTACTTTTAGCATTTTCTTCTTGAAGAATGTCCAGCCATCCTGGACACCTTTGCGCTTCAGGACTGCCTTCCTGGTCCCTCCTCCTTGCTTCTCTAAGAATTGAAAACTCTATAATTTCCTGATCTCTGTGCCCTAGATGGGCCTCCAGCCATCACATCTCCCACAAGTCTTTCTCTGTTCAAAAACACCAGATCCAGCAAGGTGCTTTCTCTTGTTGGCCCCCTCACAGCTGTGTGAGGAAATTATCCTTCACACATTCCAGGAACCTCCTGGATTGTTTCTTCCCTGTGGTGTTGAATTTCCAGCAGGCATCTGGTAAGCTGAAGTCTCCCATGAGAACAAGGGCCAAGGAGTGTGAGTCTTCTCCCAGTTGTTTATAGAATATTTCATCTTTCATCCTGGTTGAGTGATCTAAACCAGACCCCCACCATGATAACTTCCTTGTTGGCCTTTCCGCTGACTTCTACCCGTAAAGACTCAATCCTATTGTTGCAGTCATTAAGCTATAGACCACCAAAGCACTCCCTAACACACAAGGCTACCCCACTGCCTCTCCTTCCTTGCCCATCCCTTCTGAAAAGTTCATAGTCATCCTCTGCAGCACTCCAGTTGTGCAAGTCACCCCATCGTCTTTCTGTGCAGAGTGGCTCCCACCTCCTTCTGTTTGTTGCCCATGCTGCATGCATTGGTTTAGACGCACTTGAGCTGGGGTATTGATCCCACCACTCTTGGGAGAGAAGCTCTAGTACCTGCCTTGGTCCTGGGTGCTGAGCAATAACTGACTGTGTTTCCTCACCTGTCACTCAGTGGCCCAAAGATCATGGCTCCTAGGAGCAGCCCCGCCATGAAGATAGACTGGGAGACGTCATTCAGGTCCTTCCTGTCGCACACCAGGTCAAACTGGAGGAAGGAAACACAGATGTTTTTGCTCTTGACAGGCCCTAGCTGCGTTCTGAGGATAGACAGCCCTTCTGGTCCAGGAGTTGGGTGCCCGAGCTCTCGCTCCAGCCCCTGGGAGCAGAGAATCCACTCCTAAGGCATAAGAAGTTCTCAGCCTGCCTCGTCATTACGGTGCACATCTCCTGAGTCCTGAGACCTGCAGGACTCTCTCCAGCTCAGGCATTCCCCAGAGATGCTCCTGGTTGTCAAGTTTTGCTTAAAGCGGGACCTCGGAGTAAGAGTCCTAGCAACTTTGCTTCTCTGGCTGCAAAGGCAGGGCAGGGTGGGAAGAGAAGGAGGACAGGAAAGCAGTGTTTTCTCTGGTAAAGTAGGACTGATGTAGGAATGGGAAAGAATGCAGCAACTGTTGAGGAGCCTCTAGAGAAGCTGGCTGAGAAATGGATACAGAGCTCCAGGGACCCCATGGAACTTTTGAAAATGCCAGAGTCTGGACTGTCTTCTTGGGTTTCAGCTCAGAGGAAGGTACTCATGAGAAAGTGCTGGAGATAGGAAGGAGTGAGGGAGAGAGGAATGGAGTAAGGTGATTGAGGAACAGAGATCTGCAGAGGGGGAAGTTGAGGATGCTGACAGACAAAGCCTTAGCTCAACTGCATGGCCCATGGGATGTCTTGTTGCTGCCTTGAAGGTCTCTGGAGGCCCCAGAAATATCAATGAGAATCAAGCTGAAGAAAAGAAGAAGTTGTGGCAGGGAAAACCAAAAATTCCTCCAGTGAGACAAATCATGGGTTCAAAGACCTAGAACTGGAAAGGGAAGGGGTAGCAGGCAGAGTATGTGCTTGACTCACACACTTTCTGTGTCTATCTGTGGCCCCCCATGGCATCTACATCATGATCTTCCCACAACAGCCTCCTAAGAATTACAGCTAGGGGCTGGCTGCTGAAGCCAAGGTCCCCAAAATACAGCTGATGTCAATCTCAGCCTGACTGCACCACAGCTGGCACTAGCTTACCAAACCATGGCACAGGAGATGCCCATCCCTTCCTTTGCAAATCCCTGGCATGGTAAAGGGAGATTACAGACCTCAGTCAGCAGGGACGGTGCTTGTGCTGAGGGGTACACCCAGCCATTCCTGCACTTCTCTGTGGTGTTCAGGCCATATGCCACGATGGAGCTGAGGTTCCAGTCCACTGGTGAGTACATGTAGCACTGCTCGTACTCCCCGTCTGCGTCTCGGGGCAGCGTGAGGTTCAGCTGCTCTTCCTCTGTCAGGTTGGGGCCGATAGCAAGGATCCAGCTGGTGTTGCAGTAGTGTGGCACATCCACAACCATGAACACTTGGCCAATTGTTTGGAAAGGATTAAGGAGTAATGGGAGGGAGATGAGCAGTACCACCAATTTCTGATATAGCCCAAACTCCCCCAGAGCACTCATAAGATCTCCAAACTCAGTCATGGTGACTATCTCTATGGCCAGGTAGTGCTTGGATGTGTAGCTTAAATAGGCAAACATTAATGTTTAAACTATATGAGCACTAATCCTGCCTAATCAGGAGTGTAAAAATGAGCACTTTTATCAGCATTATCAACCCACTATGATGATATACTGCAGTCTTCCAGGGTGCACTTTGTCCCTCCAATCCCTCCCTGTTCTTAGGGCCAGAACAAAGGTGCCAGAACATTGTCTAACGTGAGGACAGTACAGGGTTAGCTTGTTTTGTCCCACACCAGGGTGTCCCACAATTGTACTGCAGTGCACAGTGTAAGGCTTTTGTCTGAAATGTGATGTTGCGGCTCTGCAAGTGAGGGCTATTTTTCCTAAGCGTGGTGGAGCAACTGGCAAAGTTGCTCTAAATCCATATTAGTGGATATATAGCCCATCCTGGAGACTATAGGGAACAGAAGCAGAAAAGCATTTCTTCTCTGGACCAGGAAGTCCAGAGCTGGTAGTCAAGTAGTCTTGGTCTTGACAGGTGTGTTCCAGGCTGTTTGGTTTCATTTGGCTCATGTAGAAACCCTGGTCAGTCATAAAACTGACCTAAACTGAACTAAACTGCAGTGCCTTAGGGAGAATCCTAAAATAAATTTGACTTTAGAGGGTACCCTTAAGAAAAACATGGCACATTATGCACATAGAATTTGGGGTTAAGAAATGACATCAGCTTTGCTTTGCCCAAGGTTCTGATGTCACTTGAAAGGCAGATAGACCTTCTTCTGGACATCTGGGATACTTCCTGGACAGACTCTGTGAGTGGTTTATATCTTTATTCCCAGGAACTGAAAAAGCAGATTGTCCTCAGTGTATGAAATTTGGTGTGTAATTTGGCAAAGGTCTCCTGGCTGCTTTTACCAGAGTGGTAAGGACAGGTCACTAGACGCAACTGCTCACTTCATGTCTCCTCTCAAATTAGTTGTCCTTCACTTTCAACCCAGATAGTTCATCTGAGCCTCCAGCAAAGTTTTTGAAGGATTACACAAATCTGGCTTGTTTTTTCATGTGAGTAGATATGGCATTGTCATGTTTATGGAAGTGGGATGAGGGGTAGAAGACAGGATCTTTAAACATTGTGCTCTAAGCTGGGATAGGGAAGAGACAGCTAATTTTCACCTGTAAATTTTCATCACAGTCAAAGATTTTGCCAGGCTCTGGATCCACACCCTTGAATGAGAGGACTTGCTATTATTCCGTGAGTGTCTTGAATGGGAGATGGGGTTAAGCAACCTTCAGAGTTTCCTTTTACCTTAAATCCATCTCTGGCCATGTCATGGGATGACTTGGCCAAGGAGATCTGCTGGAGCTGAAGCATGTTGGCCCAGTTGTGCTATATAGGGAGCATGTGCCTTTTCCATCAGTGTGCAACAAGCTCAAGTCTTCAAGCATACCCTCTTATGTGTGGCTTATGGTCTTACCTCCTGCTCCTCAACTACTAGCATCTCTTGTGGCAAAGAGGTCAGATTTTGACTAGAAAAACTCCTTGGGGATGCCCTAGACATGGCTGCAGTCTCATGCACTAATGCAGAGGTGACTTCTTGAGGCTGTTCTTGAAGTTATCAGACAGGCTCTTCTGAAGCCCTGGGAAAGGTTCAGTCCCTTGTAAACTCTGACACCCTAAGATGACATTTTTCGTAGAAAGACATTGTTTCTGTGCCTGTCTTCATCATCTGAGGCTGAATGGGTCAATCCTGGATGGTGGAGACCTCTGGGACAAATTCAGCCCTGCAAACATCTGCTTCCTGAAGTCCAGGTGTTGGACCTTCTGTGTTTATTTCTCTCTGTCTGACAGTTTTGACCTGGTGGATTACTAACGCTTGCAAAGCCTCTTGAAAAGGGAAAAGCCTCTATCAGAGTGCATGAGAAATCAGCATGTCTCAGGGAAGCCCTGGAATGGGCAGCTGGAAAGCTTGTACATCCATGTACAAGAGCAGGGGAAGGAAAAGGGAGCGCCCAAGTGAGCAGTTCAGAAAGAGAAACCATTCTCTAATTCATAGACTTTTCACTTACACAGCTCTGAACATCAGGAGTGGCTGTAGCTGGAGACTCACTTGGACATTTCTGTGTTGGGGTGAATTGTGGCCGGAATGAATTTGTACCTGTCAGCTGTGGGTTGCATTTTCCTTCTTAGTGCTGGCAAGGAGAGGTCAGGTTTATGGGTACCTTGTACTGGTGATAACTTGGTCTGGGGTGTCACTTGGAGTGTCTTTGGCACAGCTAACAGGCCAGTCCCTTCCCACAGCTTCACTGAAAGAAGCTTGATCCATGCAAGCCTTCAGGTCTGTTTTCTCCATTTCTAAGCACAGCTTAGCCAAGTTTCAGGCAAATCGATGAGAGCACCTCTGTTTCAAGTCTCTTACCCAAGTTGACTGACTTCAGCATCTAATGAGTCATGTAACTTTCCAGGACATCTCTCTTTTCCTGGATTCATGTTGATTGAACAGTCTGCCTGCATAGAGCACTGACACACACTCCTTTTGGCAGATGCAGTTCCTAAGCAGCTTTATTCCTGCAGCAGACAGAGGCAGGGTTATTTTGGCACTGGTGAGACAGAGAGGTTAGTTTTGCTTTGTTTTTTATTATTTAAAAAATTAATTATTGTAACAACCTCATCCCTTTTTCCCTACAGACAGCTGATTAAAACAGGTAAAGGGGGAACGTTCCACAATCCTTTTAATAAGACATATTTTCTTGCTTTGACCCTCTGAGGTTTCTGTTGAGCTTGTTTACCATGAGTGGAATTTTAAACTCCTATAACAGTTATATTATAGCAGCAAAGGATAGTGTCAGAGTGCAGGTGCACAGGGAGACCAGATATAGCAATATCCCCACACCCCAAGACTTCAAGAGACCTGGGTTCCCTTTCCTCCTCTGCCCTTCTGACTGGGTGACTTTCACAAGGGCATTTCACCTATCTTTGCTCACCACTGTACAATGAGGCTTATAATGATGGCCTCCTATGTGAAGCAATTTTGCAGCCTACTGAAGGGAAAGTGAAATGAGGCGAGTAAGATATTATGGTGACAAGATGTATGATATTTTGGGTTGCATTCGTCTCTGGATATCTAAATGTTTTTGTCTATAGGTGAAATAGGTACCTAAGGCTGTACTGCAGTTATTGGAGATGAGTGGAGACCAAGAGTCCAGAGAGCTGTAAGCTTTTTTAATACAATTCTCTGTTTTAGAGTGGGCTAAATCATTCCCCACACTGTACTTACTGATTCTCTTACATTGAAACTTTACATTAAAACATCAACACTGTAGACACCTAAACCTAATATGGAGACAACCCTTCACCCTGCCCCCCTCAGCTTTGCCTTTACCCATTGCATTTTCACTTGTGCACTTGTGGCTAAGGATTTGGTTACTTCCTGATAATGGCATTGGCTTCTCATTTGAGTTTCTAGTTCTTGACTAGCTTGTTGCTCATGACTGTGTGCTGGTCAGACTTCTTTGGAAGTCCATTTCCCCTCTGCCACATGGATAATAGTCACGAAGGCATCCTCTGAGGGAAAACCAACAGTAGATTGGACAGAAGAACTCCTCTGCAGAAGACCTCTGGATGCAGAGACATCCTGGTTGGCATCTCCTTGGAGGTTCCTCACGGTGGAGCCAGTACTTGCAATTTGCTTTCTTTTGGGAACTGAGCACTGACACACCAAGACCAGGATAGAGACCTTAAATAGAGCTCCTTAAACTATGAATAGATCAGTCTATGCACAACTGAATTTGTTACATGCCAGAGGAGTGAGGGATTTCTAAACTGATTTCACGAATCATTTTTTGTCTCATATAAGCTAACTTGTGCTATTTTTTTTTTTTCATCTATATAAAGAATTCCTGGTCTGAAAGGTCATCATTTAGCACATCCAGGTCTGCAGAAGAGGGACTTTGACAATCTTCTTCAACTCCTGATGTTTTTCTGCTCCTGCTTGTTTTTTCAGGTGCCTCCTGGCCCATTTCAGTTGACTCAACATGGAAAGGATCAAAACCACTCTGAATAAAGGTTTCAGAAGCACAGTTGGTGAATATGTCCATGGGGGGAAAATTGTCTTCCTGCATAGAGGGATGCTTGTTTGTTAAGCCTTCAGCACTGACACCCAATCCAAAAGTATTTTCTGCAGCCTCTGGAGCTTGGCCCTGTGGGTCTAACTGCTGCTGCAGTGCACAGCTCTGAATTCCTTCCAGGTCTCTAGTATTAATCTCCTCCTGTGCAGCAAGAAGTGAGAGACTGGAGGTGTCCCACAGTACCAGTGGGGCTTTTGTTTCTGCTGGGATTTCCTGGCATAATTCTGAAGGATTTGGATCAAAGCAAGGTGGAGTTTCTGACTCTGAATTTTGCATGTCTATATTTGGGTTTTTGCTTGCTGTGCTGGGGAAATCTTGTCCTCCAGCAAAGAACAAGTTATTGTCCTCCAGAAAATCCACATTGTCTAACTGCATCTCAGCTTCTCTGGGTAACCTTTCTGAATCATCTGGTGAAAAAGATATCCTATCCTCTCTCATTGTGTCCTGGCCATCCAAACCCAATAGGTCCTGAATTTCTGGTAGATGAGCATCATGATGATTTCCTTCCCTGCTGAGATTTTTGCTGTTATCAGCTGCAGGCATAAGCTGTGTAGGAGTATGCAGTGAGTTTGTTTCACCTTCCAAGGCTACTGCAGGTTCTTTCTGATTCTCCTGTGCTGGCACGAGAGAAGACAAACAGTGATCTTGTTGCTGCTGAATCTGACTATTTAAAGCCAGTTGGTCATGAATGCCAGGTTCAGTTCGCCCATGTTTATCATCACATGAAACACTTGTGCCAGTAGTTAATAACAGGACATTAGTCTCTTTACTCCTGGTAGAGTCTGAGGAGCTTCCAGAGCTCTCTTGACCATGTTTGGGGAAGACATTTATCTTGCCTGACTGTGGCAGCTGATCATTCTTGGACAACTTTTGTTTTACTTGTGTGGAGTTTCTGAGGAGGCCCTGAGGCTTTTCTGGCCTGTTGTCGATATTTATTTGTTCTGAAGATCTTGCAGGTTTTTCTTGTTGACTCTGCTTCTTCTCTGAGGAGTAACCAAACAAAGTGACAAGGGCTGACTGGGGCTTAGTGGGTTTCCTTTGGGTTGCTGTTTTCTTCCTGTGGATGCTATCTTTGTCTTCAGAACTAAAAAGTGTAATGAAGGGTTTTTTCCCAAGCCTGAAACCTTTACCTGACATCTCTCTGCAGGCTTGATTTCTTGTGGTCTCTTTGGTCTGGGCCCCAGGCCTCGACGTGTGGACAGTGCTTTCCCCTGGGACTTTCAGATCTGCTTTTTCTTCTCCCACTGGATGACCTCTGGATTTGTCAAGGGATATATTTGTGTTGGAAGAGTCTAATGTCTTGACTGATTGCTCAGAAATGTGTGAGATGCTTCCAGTAGGAACTTCTCTGGGATCCTTTAACTTGGAGTTATCGACTTCATCATGTGAGGGCCAAGTGGCACAGGATCCTTTCAGAGGTGTGTCTGCTAACACTGGAAAATCCTTTCCAGGTGATGTTACATCATGTCTTAAAATATCGTCATGAGAGTAGGTTGGCAGTGGGCCACAGGTGCCCCGAGGTTCTGTTTCTTGCAAACAGGACACACTGTGGTCATCTGTGTTATCTGGCAAACCAGGTGAAGAGACTCTGCTCTTTTTCTGGGGGAACTCCACTTTGTTTTCCTGAGAAGCATGTTCAAGATGGGACTGTTCTGGAAACCCTGACATATTTGTTGGTTTCACATCTTTTGTCTTCTCAAATTCTGCCCCTTTGCTCTCATTTCCAGGCCAATGGCTTGTGCTGGATGGCTGCATATTTTCTTCCAAAGTGACTGCCATCTGTTTTCCAGGGAACTCGTTGGTGTTTGCCTTTGATTTCTCATTCACCAGCTCAGCAGTCTCAGATAATACACTCAGCTCTCTTGACTCCAGAGAGCCAGAAGATGCATAAGGGGTCCTCGACATACCAGAGAGGCAATGCTCTTTCTCAGCTTCATTTTCAGTGAGACGGACATCCTCAGCTCCATGTTTTATCTCTGTGCTTGTGGTGTTTCTAGTCTGGGGCTCTCCTGGCACATAGATAGGTTTTGGATTGTTCATTATCTCTCCAAGATGATGCTTATCTTCTGCAGTAGCTAGGGTGATTACAGTGAGTTCAGGCTTGCTATCTGTCATTGCAGGCATAGTGTCTCCTTCATTGGGTGTTCTCAGAGACTCGCAGATTTCCTTTTCCTTCACTTGGAGCTCTGCAGCAGAGAGGAGGCAGCCCCCTGTGCCCTCCAGGGAAATCCAATTGCTAGGTTCAGTGCTTTGATGGGTGCCATGAGGGACAAATGGGCCATGAGGCAGTGCTTTCACAGGCTCCAGGGCTAGAGGTGAGGAGGCAGAGGCAGGTCCTCTTTTCACGTGGCTTTTTCCCAGCTGGATTGCAGCCACTCTCTGAGACACCTTGCCCTCTTGCTTCCCATCAGGCACATCCTCATCCCCAATCTTGTCACTGTCTCTCTGTTGTCTGATTTTGGTCCAAGGACACGCTTGTTCTCTTTCCTTGGTATAGGTGACACCAGGTAAGAAGCTTCCCTTCTCCACTGCTGTCCCCACTGCTGATTTCCCCTCCTGACCTCTGAGCATTATCCTGCCTGCTTTGCTGCCCGCTGCCTGGAAAGTTTGCAGGCTCAGTGCAGGCTTTTTCCAGGAACATGCTTCCTTTCCTGCTTTTCTATCTACAGCCAACAAGGCTGCTTCTGAAGGTGGCCAGCCTGTTCTGAGCTTGTTCCCTAGGAGGACAGAGCTGCTGTTCAGCTCTTCCCTGTCCTCAGCCAGCTGCAAGCTGCACCGTGCACTGAAGGTTGGGAATTTATCTCTTGTTTCAGTCTTCTTTTTGGCCCTGTTATGACAGTCCTGTGGTCTTCTGTCTACCATTGTCACTTGCTGAACCCGATGGGCTCCTAGCTGATGCTGCAGCCTTTCCATCTCACTTTTAGCTCCAGCCATCTGCTTGTAGTGGACTTGGCAGTAAAACACCCCGTGGAGGGCAGCATAGTTTTGCAAGCTGGAAAACACACATTGGCATAGCTGTTAGCTGTTAGTGGAAAGGAAGGATTAACAGCAGCACTGATGGAGAAGTTTTCAGCAAAATTGTTTTCCAGTGGGAACTGCTGGGGTAGGAAGGGGGTTTGAAGAATGAAACCTTTCAAAAGTAGTGTTGTTTTTCTGGGGATATGTTTGATTTTTCTTTCAAAGCCCAAAACATGTGGAAAACCCCACATTTTCTTGCAATACCTGTGGGAGCTGTAGTCCAGGGTATGTGTAATCTCTTTCTCATTTATGGGACAGGCTTCATACCAGTACTTTATCTCTTCCTTTGTACGTGTAACATGGACCCTATGGGCAAAAATTCCGAGGGATCCAGTGATACAAGAACTGCATGATAGGTGAAAGTGTCTGAAAGCTGGGAGGCCAAGAGAATGGCAAATGGCCAAAAAAAAAAAAAAAAAGACCGGGGTTTCTTGCTGACTAACAAGCTGAAAAGAAGCCAGCAATGTGCCCTTGTGACAGATAAGCCAACTACACTTCAGACTTCATTAGCAAGAGCCCAGCCATTTGCTCAAGAGAAGTTATCATTCCTCTGCATTTGGCATTGTAGGACCACATGTAGAATATGTTGTCCAGTTTTGAGTTCCTTGGTTCAAGAAAGCCATTTTCATACTGGAAGGAGTCCAGCAAAGGGCCATTAACATGGTCAGGGGCCTGGACTATGTGTCATCTGAGGAGAAGCTGAGCTGGGTTAGCTAGGTCTTACAAGGAGAAAGTTAAGAGGAAGGAACTAATTTCTGTGTATTTGTATTTTATAGGTGATTGCAGAGAAGACAGGGCTGGAGTGCTTTCAAATATGACAGCATGAGAGGTAATGGGAACAAGTTGTAACATGGCTACTTGTCATGAGATTTAAGAAAAAAAAACACTTTTTCCTTGTGGTTATAGTTTGAAAGAAGGTTCCCCAGCTGACAGACTGTGGAATCTCCATCCTTGGAGCTATTCACACTTCTCCTGGATGTGTTATTCTGCCTTCCTTGGACCCAGAGGTCCTTCCTTCCTCCCAGCCTAGAAGACTGCATGAATGTGAAGCATCCAAATCCCTCCACCAATTAAACTCCATATTAGCATTTCCAAATTGTAAATATTTCTTGCACCACCATGCAGATTCCTGATCCAGAGGTGACTAGAAGCTTGAGGTGAGCAGGCTTCAGACTCTAGTGATGGAGAGACACTGTCTGCCGTTTCTGGTTTCTGGTTTCATTAAGCCTGTCCTATTGGAGTTACCCTTGGACTATTGTGATGGAAACTATGTGGACATCCCTTAAAACGAAGTGCACCTGGGTCCTACCACTCACCTCAGCTTCCTCCCACAGGCCTGGCAGCAGAAACATGAGTGGTGCATGCAGATTTTGTCAGTGACCACACGCTCCATGGAGTAGACAGGCTGCAGGCATGAAGCACACACTTCTTTCAACACAGGCTGAAGAAGGAGAAACTGAAGTTAAATAACTCTGAATCATTACCATTTGGAAATGCATCTGCTTGTGTTGAAAATTCTTGTTGATGAACTTGCAGATCTGTTCTGAGAGTTCAGATTCTTGTCTGGCTTAACTGACATCATCTTGGATAGGTCAGCATTAATTTTCAATCAGGACAGAAAAACAAGACATCCTTGGACTCTCAATGAGAGA
Organism: Urocolius indicus; assembly: GCA_013401255.1. NCBI lineage: Eukaryota > Metazoa > Chordata > Aves > Coliiformes > Coliidae > Urocolius > Urocolius indicus. The sequence goes on from WBNH01010058.1 coordinate 113,537, forward strand.
AATTATTCATTTAATTGAGAGCAAATGATTCACTCAGTTGAATTAGATAAAAGCCTCGAATAGGGTAAGAAACACTGTTCAGAGGCTCTGACTCAAAAACTCTGGCTGAGAAACTCCTGAAATTCCTGATATCATATTACTACTCACAGACTACATAGTCTAAAAAGGCAGCACATTTTGACATGAAAGCTTCCACAACTCTATAAACCTGGTGGTTTACTCCAGTATTTGTCCTCTGTGGACTATATCTTGTCCCACACCTGATTCTTCCAACACCACTTTTCGTGAAGAGCCCAGGGATTCATTCTGGAAAGCACTGCCTACACCAGCTATTTTATAGTTGGTGAGAGAGGGGGAATTTTATAGCTGGAGAGACAGAGGGAATAAAGAAGCATATTCACTTCTGCTGAATATACCAGGTGAGATCAAGTCATCTTTATTTTCCTATGGCAACACTTTATTGAAGAAGAGTTTAACACCTTCTTTTTCCTTCTCTGTTTCTAGAGGGATGTATACAAACAAAACACATCTCTCCTTCAGTCTGCAATGATCTCAGTATGCCTCTGCTATTCCAGCTCTCTGTGGAGAGGAGACCATGGTTCTGTAAGTATCTGTATATAAAAAGGGTGTCTAAACAACCAGCATACCCAGTGGGAGTCCAGTTAAAGGAACTTAGAAAGTGATACATCTACCCAAAAACAGGCCCAGTGAAGCAGGTTGTCCCCCTGCAGTCCGTGGAGGACCACTGGGAAGCAGAGACCCACTGGCAGCCCGTGGGGGAGGTGCCCACGCCGGAGCAGGTTTGCTGTCTTGTGAGCAGGTTTGCAGGACTTGTGATCCCGTGAGGGGACCCAGGCTGGAGCAGCCTGTCCCTGAAGGACTGTCTCTCCCGGTGGGTGACCCACGCTGGNTTCTTTAATAAATCAAACCTTTTTCTCCCTAAGTTGAGTCTGTTTTGCCCGTGATGCTAATTGCCGAGTTTGATCTCTCCGTCCATATCTCAACTCACAAGCAGTTTGTTATATTCCTCTCTCTCTCTCCTGTCCAGCTTAGGAGGGGGAGTAACATTATGACTGGGTGGATATTGGCCCAAACCACCACACCCAGGTATTTGGATAAAATCAGACGTTTGGCAAGACTAATTTCATCCATGTGGCTACAGAACTGTGCTGATGTCAAGGAGAGGTTAACACTGGTGAAGGTGAAGAAGAAATTTGCTTTTGTACAAAGATAAGATAGCTCCTTCAAGAGAAAAATGGTAGCAGAAACCAGATGGAAAGTGATACCCATGTTAGTGGATCTTGCCAACAGAAATTGAAGCTCTGCACCTTTGGCATGGGTGACATTTTACTGGAGGAAATGGGAGTTCTCTTTGGCAGTGGTCATCTGTGACGGTGGAGCAAAGTGCCAGCCCTGACAACAATAAATCTCAGCCAATGAAGCAACTTTGATGTATTTGACAGTACAGATTGGTTACATCTAGGTACTCTGGCACTGATGAGCTTTTCTCTGACAGTGAAGGGCTCCACGTGCAGCATGAGGGTGCTTGTCCTGGCAGAGAATAACTACTGACATGTCTCTGTTGTGTAAGAAGAAAAAGCTTTCCTCCAAGGAAGAAAGCAGAGCTGTTTAGCAAAAAAACAAGATCTCCCCTATCTAGGAATGAATATATCTGCTCCTTAAGTGGGTTTCCAAAGTGAAGTAATCTTTTATAAGGGGCATAGATCTCTTTCACAAGGTGATTTATTTTAAGTGCTTACTGACTGATGCATAGCAAATACTCTTGCTCTTTCTTATCAGTCCCAGGAATAAGCCTTCCTAATGGTTTGGAAGGTAGAGAGGTGATTACCAGCAATCAAATAGTGCTATGGGCAAGGAAATTATCTTAAGACTTCTGTGGAAGGCAGTAACAGAGTCTTCCTGGAAGGGTCTTCTAGCATCTTTTGAGGTCTTTTTTAGGGGTAATTTGCCACAGTTTGATCTGATAGAGTTTTGCTGGTGCTTTCTGATCCCTCTGGCTTTTTGTTCATTATGTGCTCACACTGCTCTTTGCAGTGTAGTCAGCTCAGAGGAAAGGCTTCTTCTAGGGTCTTCTGCTAATTCCTGCCATCCTGAAAGTTGCATAGGGCTTATGATTTATCATTTGTTGATACCTGTTTCTCTCCTAGGTGAATTACATTCTTTATAGTAGGAGGAGTCAGTTTGAAAATGCATGTGTTGCTGATAGATGGAGAAGGTGGTGAGAACAGAGCTTTCTAACCTAAGTATCCTCAGGGAGAGCAGTGACTGAAATGGAACTAGGAAGGATAGTATTTGAAGTGGGCACTTCAAATGTGGCATATTATATGTCTGCTGCTGCAAAAGAAGTGGCTCTGTGGCTGAATTTGTCCTTGGACCACTCAAGGAGGTTCAGTTAAGACAACGCCATCTGTCCTCTCTCTACTGGTCCAGATAATTCTCCTAGACAGTTTGTTCTTGAAAATACCTACCTAGCACTGTGTGAGAATGCAGCAACCCACTAGGGGCAATGAATGGTGAACAATGTCATGTCTTATACCCAAAGAACACAAGAAAACTATGACAGCTCCTTGGGGATTTGAAAGTTGGTGTGTGCTCTGCTAGTTTATTATTGCAAGGTCTGAAGCATGGAGAATATGAGCTGATCCCTCAGCTTGTATTTGAGTTTTGGATCTTTGCATTTGTTTTCTTGCCCAGCTCTTTCAATGCTTCAAGGAGGCATGTATGGTGCTGAAATAATGCAACATCTGTCCCTGCATGGTATTTCAGTTCCTGACTGATGGAAATACCATGAAAGGAACACATCTTAAATGCTCTTAGCTTCATAAATGGCTCATTGAGACATTTAGAAATCCCGTAAAACCAGAAGCATGAACAATAAGATCAGTATTTTTAAGCACTGGCAGTGCAGGATATTTGAGTTTATTTGACTTTCTGTGGAATAATTTTCATTGCCCAAGCAACCTGTTTGCAGCTCACTAATACTGCCTTGCAGCTGTCCTTAAAGAGAACTGAAATAAACATGCATTATGGGCATCCTGAAACAAGCTAAGATGAGCAACAACCAAGGATAAGAAAGCAACATAAGAAAGAATTTGAAGAGGGGCTCTAGAATACTAATTTTGTTTTTCTTCTGCTTCTGTTTGGTCCTACCAAAACAATTGAGAAGGTTTAAGAGTTTTTTTTTTTCTGATCCCCTGAAACCAAGTATGCTCAGTTTATGATGACCTGCTCTTCTACCTCAATGATAATTGTATTCTTTGGCGGAACTGAAAATGATGTTTTAAATTTCCCCTTGGCATATCTGACTTTCAGATTTATGAGGTCCTTGAGGAAAAACAATGAGCTCTGGATATCTACCTTTGTTTTTTTTTTGTGGGTTTTTTTGTTTTTTTTTCAGAAGAAACAGAACTCCTACCTGGTGTGCACCATCTTCAACAAGGTGCTGAATGACATGAAATGATATCTGCTATTTAAAAACCTAGCTCTGGACTTGGCAATCTGGGGTAGTAGACTCTGAAACAGTCCTTTCCTCCCCTTGCTCTTCATTCCTCAATGTGGACTCTTTTTTCCTCAGAGAGAAAACCATGCTTGCTAATGTTTCTTTTTGAATGAGGTTACTGTCCTATTCTGAAGAAAACAGACATGCTGAGAAGTCAAGTGGCTTGCCTGTGGTCAACTAGAAGGTCTATAGTGAGATCAAGGGGTCAGCAGCCTAAGTCTGAGCCAGGCTGTAGGACACAGCTCCCTGAGAAACCATCCAGTCATTCTATAGGCTCCTCACATCCTCCCACACCTGGAGTAAATTCCTCACTTGTCCCTCTCAACTCCAGCCTGAGATGTGAGTTGAGGCACAGCACTGAGTAATGGCTGGTTCATCCACCACCTCTCTGTGTAAAGCTCATGGTGGCACAACACCTCAGCTACCTTTTCACATGGAGGAAAGGGTACAGGCAAGTGCTCAGACCTTTTTTGGCGTATACATCCTACCTGATCTTCACATACCTACTCAGGCTGCTGGATTGGGTGATGACTCTGGACTCAACCTAGTTTTCAGACAAGAGTATGAATGCTGCATGTTGCAGGGCTGATAATCCACCCACATAAAGAAGATGTAGACTAAATCCTTCTAGTGATTTAGAGAGCTTTCGATATGTCATTCAACTGGTTAACTCGGAGATGATGTCTAGGTATTTTGAAAGGAAACAAGCACTGAGTGAAAGAAACTCAACCACACTAAAGTATTTTTAGAGGTAAAGTTTACCTTCAGAATGCAGCAATAGAAGTTAAAAAAAAAACCCAGAAACAACAAACCAGCCACAAAATATCTAAAATCTTGAATTGAGAATGTACAAAACAAAGTTATAGTAAAAAGAAAATTGCTTTACAAAGTGTCAAAATGAATCTAAACAGTAAACATGTATGAAAGCATGGAAAATCAAAAACAAGGGTTTTGTATATATTGAATAATAAATTACAGTTCTAAAAATAAAGAAAGGAAACCAGTGACCATTCTGACTCAAACAGAGAATCTTTCAGCGTATCTTTCTTTGGGGAAGTGGCATTGATAACAGCCGTAGGTCTTGGCTTCAAAGTTTTCAGTTGCATCAAGTGCTTTTCAGGAACTGAAAAAATAAACTGCTAAATATCTGCCTCGACCCCAATAGTGGCAGCAACTTGAGATTTTATTTTTTTTTCCTTTTCTAATGGCTAAGAGAAAAACTTATCTAACTCACCCATCAATACGTGCATATAAGTGTGTTTAGAATGCCCTTCTTGGAAAGTCTGTGTTGAAATTAGAGAAAGAAGATAAAATGAAGGTGTTTGCTTGCTGATGAACAGATTGGTTGGTTCTTTAACTGTTACTACCAATCCTTTCTTCTGCATTAGCTCAGAGAAGCCCTATAAAACATCCCTCATCCCAAACACTCCAGGAGGAAGAAGCTACCCTAAGGTTCGCATGGATAGATTTTTTTTCCCTTGTGCTTCTACCAGTGCCAGGGATCTGGGTTGTGGTGCAGCACCAAGTCTGTTGGGTTGGCTAGGTGAGGGTTATTCTCTTCTAGTGTCAAGGCAGACTGCATTTGTTCTGTCTGCAAAAAACCCACCAAGATGATGACCCTGAGAAGTCCTTCGGGTGCAGATGAATCCCTGTGTGTAATGTGGATAAACCAGGAGAATTTTTTTTTGTGGATTTCCCTTTTTTTTTTTCCTTTTCCATTTTATACGGTTATCTTTTACTCTCCAGAATCTCCTATTTCTTTGGCTTAGAGTTGCCAAAGGTGACAAAGACCACTCCGGGCTCCTGAAAACTGCCATTGGTATGGAAATCTTTATCTGGGCTCTTCAAATACCTCTGAAACACTGGTGAGGCAGATACTTTGTACTGGGGATGAGAGACAACATCGCACGTAGAAGAAGTTTGCGTCTCAGATTGTTTGGTGACTGTGGTGGATGAAGTGATGATTTTGTTTCCAAACTGATCCATTTCCTCATACTGCTCCATGACAGTCCGAGTGGCTCCATAGAGCTTGGACCCATCGGGCCCTGTCTGCAGCTCCAAGATGCTTTTCTGCCTGCGTGGATTTTGCGGGCTGGGGACATTCAGGGAGCAGTACTCTGAAAAGCCTCCTTTCATCCCACAGTGGCAGCTGCTTTTGGAGGTGTCTGGAGGGCACCTGTCTTTCTCACTGATTGGATGGTGAGCATTGCTAAGGGTGTGTGGTTTCGTGGAGCTCACCCCAACTTTTGTTTGGACAGGCTCTGGTTTATTCTTAAAGTAGGTAACATCATGCCCAGTAGACCCTGCTGATGAATGGTTGAAGGAGCTAAAGCTGTCCTTAGCAGAAGCATCCCTCTTTCCTGGCATGTCAAGACAGTCTGGTGAAGGGATGCCCCAGGGGGAATGTGCTGTCCTGGGTGATTCTGCTCGTTTCCTGGCAGCAGACTCGATGGAGATGTAGGAAGGTGAGGAGGGAGAGCCGACGCGAGGCTGAACAGGATGGGGGACCTCTAGCTCTGTCTTGGTTACCTCAGTCTTTCCTGCTTCCCTTGCACCTTCCACAGATGCCGCTTCCCCTGTCTCCAGTGAGTTCCCTTCCTGCTTGGCTTTGCTCGAAACAATACTGATGTTACTAATATTGCTGCTGCTGCTCGCAGAGCTTTGTGTGGTTCCCAGAGACTCCTTGAACAGCCCTGAGAGGCCAGCAATGTCCGACTCGGACTTGAGACTAGAGACAGAATAAAGAGCTTTCTTGATGGCCTCCTCAATGTCCAGAAGCCGGGCAAGTGTCTGCTCCTTCAGGTGGATAATCTCGGCACTTGCTCGTTCCAGGTCCCCAAAAGCCAACTCCACTGAGGACATACTGTCAGTATCCTCCTTTTCTGCTGTCTCAGCCCTGTCCCGTTCCTTGGCCTGGTGGGCCTTCTGACGAACAACCCATTCAGGCACCTTCTCAAAGAAGGTCTTCAGAGCCTTCACGTCAACTTTACTTGTTTCCTCCTCAAACTCCTTAACCCGACTCAAGATCTCTTGCAGCTCTTCCTGCCTCCTAAGGTTCTCAAAGATCTCCATAGCCTCCTTGACATTGCCTTTCATGATCTCTTCTTTGTGTACTGACAGCCTCTTCCGACGCTCGTCTTCTGTTTCTCTCTTGTTTTTTTCTCTCATAACAACTGTTGGCTTCTGGGCATGTGTCTCTGCCTCCCCATCAGGACATTTCCGTTGCCTACTGTTCCCCTCTTGTTGGTCCTCAAAGGAGTTCATTGTCTGCTGATGGAAGGACATTGAATGACACATTTGCCTCCTCTCATTCACCTGCTGCACAACTCTCTGACTATCCCACGATGCATAAGAATTCAATACACTTTCTACCTTGGATGAGGCATTTTGTGACATGTCATCTCCTCCCTTTGGAGGAGTGGTATGGCCCACAGTAGAGGTATTTGTCTCATAAAGCATCTGTTCTCTACCAGGACATGGTGGATGTGATACTGAAGAGCACTCATTCTTGTTTTGGCACAGCTCTATATGCCTCTGAACCACTTCACTTGGGCATCTCCTTGGAGCTGCTGCTTTCACACTCATCATTCCCTTTTCGACTTCAGAACTATCCACTCCATTTTTTATTGGCCTTGAAGACTTAACGCTGTCTGATTCCACCTTTCCTTGTCCTCCTTTGCTGGCCTTGTACCTTTCCTCTGCCAATTGAAGCAGCTTTCTCTCAGGGCTCATACCCTGAACTGTGACAGTCTTCTTCACAGGTGTCTCTGAAGTGTAGCATCTTGCCTGAATCTCTCCTTGGACTGATTGTTCATGTGCTTTCATGCAGTCTAATCCCAGCTCTGTGAGGGGAAGCTTTGGCTTGCTGATGTCTCTCAGGCCTAGAGGTTTTGGAGGCAGGGGTGGAGGGATGGGTTTGACTGATCTGCTTGTGCTGTTACTTGCAGAGGCAGAATGTGCCTGCTGTAAGAGGTGCTCAGGTTTTGGAGGGGGAATGGGCTTTTTCTTGGGTAGGGCAGTAATTTCTGGTTTTGGAGGAGTCCTGGGCTTCTCTGCAGGACTTTGATCACTGGGTTTGCAGGACAGAGAAGGGAGGGCAGGAAGAGGGGTCTGGAGTGGTGCAGAACATCCTGGGGCTTCATCATTATTGTTTGGTAGTGGATGGGCACCTTCTCTTGTTGCTTTGGTTGAGGGTGGGTAATGCTCAGCTTTCATCACAGCAACTGAGGGAGGAGGAGGAAAGTCATTATCAGCCTGTGACCCTGAAGTCACTACAGCAGTCTGGTTACTAGTGACTTGAGTCTCGTTTTTCTTTTTACACACAGAATAAGACTGCCCTGCATTTCTGTATATCATAGCAGCTTTAAAGTCCCCTCTGGAGACATTAACGTTAGACTTTTCCAATGACTGAAGTGTGGCTTTTAAATTACCTCGAACAACATCCTCCTTCTCTACCAGGCGCTGTTCTGTGGCGGCACTGTGCAGTGCTCTGATAGCTGTCTGAATATCCCCTCTGATAATAACATCTCCTTCTTCTTGCACTGCTTGCTCTTTGTAATCAGACTCAACAATAGGGCTTATATAGGTTTTCACAGGCGTGGCAGCATAAAGGCCATCCTTAATGCTAAAATCTCTACTAGGCACAACTTGGCTTTCCTGGCTCAATAGTTGTCCTCCCTGTACTTCCTCTGAAGCACTGACCTTTTTGTGTGATGCTATGCTCTTCTGAGATACGCTTGTGTGAGTCTTGGATGTCTCTTGGACTCTATTGGTGGTGGTCCTGATGTCAGTACTGGTGTTGTCCTGTGTAGTGGATGCAGAGCCTTGCTGGCGAACAGTGGATTGAAGGGTCACTGTCCCCTGTGTGCTGGCTGCCTGCTGCCTGCAGGCCATGTGGACCTCCTCCCTGCTCCTTTGAAGCTTGCTCTGAACATGGTGTTGAATGTTTTTTGCTTCTGCTGTTGCTAGTCTCAGGCTTTGCATTGCAGCCTGGAGATCACTCCCAAGGACCTTTTCTTCTGGTTGGATCCGACTGGCTTCCCCAGCCACCAAACTCTGCTGTTTCCCAGCCACTTCTCTCTGAGATGTCACTTGAGCTGTAAATTTGCCTTGTGTCATAGCTTTAGGTTCCTTTGAACTGGTGATGGTGGCTTCTTCTTCCTCTGCCTTCTTGCTGACATCCGCAACTCTTTGGATTGACTTTGTAGTCACTTTAAGCCCTCCTGACATAATTTCTTCCTTTCTCATTGCTGTGGGCAAGGGCTTCCCAAGACATTTCACAGTGCTGCCTGTCACACCTGCAGCATGCACCGCCTCCCTCTCCAGTGCACCCTCTTTGCCCATATTTTCACATGCAAATACCCTTTTTGCTCCCTCCATAGCCCCTGACTCACTCTTTGCAATTACTTTTTCTAGTTGATCTTTATTTGGTAAGATATGTATCTTAGCTCCTTGCACAACCTGTGGGACACTCTCCTCTGGCCCCTGCTCTGCCTGAGAGGAGATGAGGGACTGGATCTCTGACTCCTGTTGAAGATTCTTCAGATAGTCTAGATCTCCCTTCTCAATGCAGCTCGCAAAAAGCTGGACATTTCCCTTCTCATTGTCCTCACGCTTAATGGTTGTTGTTGCTTTCTGTTCCTGAGAAGAAGCCAACAGATTCCCTATTGTTGACTTCACGTCGCCCTTGACAACTTTCTGCTGGTCAGAATGAAACTGGAGAGAGTAGAGAGCCATCTTCACTGATCCTGATTTTGTCTCTTGTATGATAATCCCCTTTTTTATAGAAGCGTCTTGACTGAGGAGGGCTTGTAAGGCCTTAGCTACATTTCCACTCAAGTCCTCTTTGGCTTTAACAGCTTCACTCTGGTCCAGGAGCTGCAATGGGCTTACTTTGATCTTGCCCTCTCTGTCCTCCTCCACCAGCACACTCTGTGCTTCCACATTGGTTCTGTGCAGGAGCTGCAGCATGATCCTTTGCAAATGGCCTCCCACAATCTCTTCTTTCAGGATTTCTGGAGCACCTGGGCTGCTGAGCTGGTACTTCACCATCTTCACACTCTCCATATCATTGGCTTCAATGAGAATCCCATCATGTTGAATCACCTGGCAAGTGCAGAGCGTCTCTAAAGTCTCCTTCATGGTCCTCTCTTTCAGTTCTATTTCTATCCTACCTTCAGAAGCACTGAATTTATCTAAGGGTGTGCTCTCAAAGAGCCACGTTGTACTCTTGACATCAGCGTGTGGGATTTCTTCTTGGACCCCAGGACTGGACGTCACCTCTGTGTCCTTCAGGGTGTCCATTGGCTGAGTTTCAAACAGCCAGGTACAGCGTTTTACGTCCCCTTTCTGGCTGTCCTCTCTCTGCACTGTACTGATGGATGAGTCTCTCTCTGCATCCCCATACAGAGAGTCCACAGGCTGGTTTTCAAAAAGCCAAGTGGATGTCCTGACATCACCACGTTGAATATCGCTGACGCTGACCATCCTCACGTACTTCTTCTGGCCCACTTGCTGGGACTCAAAGAGCTGCTTGTTGGACTGGACATCTCCCTTCTGTACATCATCTACAGTTCTGGGAACAGACATTTTTCCCCCAGAGAAGGAATCAAGAGGTTCTGTCTCAAACCTCCACCGGGCAGCCTGGATATCTCCTTTCTTGATGTCTTCTTGGGTGACAGCCCTAATCACAAACACCTCTTCTTCTTTCTTGATCTGATCCAGGGGCTTTGTTTCAAACAACCACCGGGCGCCTTTCACATCACCTTTCATGATTTCTTCTTTCTGCACTGAGGTGACCTCATGGTATCCCCCCTCTTTGTCCTGGATGGCATATAAAGGTTGGCTTTCAAAGAGCATTGTGCAGGACTTGACATTAGCTTTACTCATGGTGTCCTTTTGGATCTTCTGGAGCTCTGTCTCATCCACTTTGTCATGGATTTGATCAAGGGAATAGGTCTCAAATACGAACCTTTTGCCTCCAACAGCTCCCCTTTTGATATCCTTCTCTGGAGGTATTTCCTGGATGCCCTCAGAGCTGTCCTTCAGAGAGTCCATGGGGTAGTTCTCAAAAAGCCAAGTGAACTTGTGCACGGACCCAGCTTCAATCGTCCCATCATCTTTCTGGGATGTTGCCTTGATGACTGTATCCAAGGGCTTAGCTTCAAAGAACTCCTTCACTCTGGACACTTCCCCAGACTGTATCTCCACACGACTGGCGTACCGTATGGTTTTTTTTCGGTCACCTTCACTGATAGCACTGCTGCCCAAGGGTTCAGTCTCGAATAGGTGCCGGACAGTTTTGACATCAACTCCCTGTAATTCCTCCTGACTGTAAGCCTTACTGACTTGTAAGTACTGCTCTTCCTGGCCTTTCAGAGAGTCCAGGGGCTGAGTTTCAAACATCCATGTATATGACTTCACATCAGCTTGGGGCACAGTGCTATCCTCCTCCTGCTTCTTTTCAGCCTTCTCGTACAGGCTGTGGATGGGCTGAGTCTCAAAAAGCCATCTGCAGGTCTTCACATCTCCCTTCTGGGAGATCTCTCGCTTCAATGAAGGCTGCTCCTCACCTTTCATGGCTTGCTGATGAATGACATCCATGGGCTGAGTTTCAAAGAGCCACTTAGCTGTTCTGACATCACCAGCCACCACCTCTTGTTTTGTGATCCCCCTTATTATATCCACTTTCTTGATGCTTTCATCAAACTGGTCCAGGGGCTTGGTTTCAAACATCCATTTGTAGTTCTTGACATCACCACTGACAATTTGCTCTCTGCTTACAGAGGTGACTTCATGGAAATTGCCGAAGCTATCCTTGATGGCATACAGAGGTGTTGTCTCAAACAGGATTTGGTTGGCTTTGACGTTACCAGCTGGAATCTCCTCCTCTTCTTTGGTGATGGGCTCAGCATCAGCCTGCTTAATGCTATCTAAGGGGAGGGTCTCAAACAGGGTCTTGAAAGACTTCACATCCCCTTTCACTACCTCTTCTATTCTGGTGGCTGGAACTTCTTCCTCAAATGCCTTGGAGATGCTTCCAAGGGGACAGGTCTCAAAGACATGTTTTCTTTGCTTCACATCCCCCTTCTCCTCTGATGAAAGCTCGACTTTTTTCAAATGTCCCACCTCAAAATTGTCTTTCAGGGTTTCCATTGGCTGGGTTTCAAACAGCCAGAGTGTAGATTTTACATCACCTCCAATGACTTGTTCTTTGACTACAATGCTTTCTGAAGCTTCTCCTTTCAGGGAATCAAGAGTCTGGGTCTCAAAGAGCATTCGTTGTTTACTGACATCTGCACCTGTGACAAAATCCGTTGAAGCCTTGAAATCTTGTTCTTCAACTGTGATTTCTCTGATGGCATCTAGAGGCTGAGTTTCAAATATCCACCTTGTTCCACTGACATCTGGCTTCCCAATTTCTTCCAGTGAAATCCCACGGATTATTTGCACTTTGGAAGTGTCCTTGTTGATGGTATCCAGGGGCTGAGTTTCAAACAGCCAGCGAGCTGTTCTGACTGCATTGCTTTGAATTTCTTCTCGGCAGACAGACTTGATTTCGTGGATGTTCCCAGTTTTGTCTCTGATGGCACAGAGGGGCTCTGTCTGGAAGAGCCTGACAGTCTTCTTAACATCCCCTTTTAGCTCCTGGATTTCTGACTTGAGTTGTAGAATGCTCTTCTCCTCCACTGAGCAGCAGCGTCCTATGGCATCCAAGGACTGTGCTTCAAAGAGCTGTTTGGCACCTTTCACATCACCTCCCTGAACAGGGTCCTTGAGAACTGCCTCCTGCACTTCAGTTTCATCTGAATACAATTTGTTTAATGAGTCTAGTGGTTGGGTTTCAAACAGCCACCGGGCAGTACGCACATCCCCTCTGGCAAGGTCTGTTTCTGATACCTTGGCTGATGTTGACAGACTGTCCCCATTGATTGACTGGTTTTCAAACCTCAAGGAAGTACTTTTCACATCCCCACTGGGAATGATCTCTTCTTCTGCCAGTTTCTTGGTGGCTTGATGGTCCCCAATGGAGTCAAGTGCCCAGTTCTCAAAAATCCAGCGCATGGACTGAACCTCTCCTGGAAGAACTTTGTCCAAGTTCACAGATGCCTGTGCATTAGGATCTTCAGTATTTAACATTTCTGCCAGGTCCTCTGTCACAGCTTCTTCTAAGTTCTTCCTGAGCTCAGGATGCATGTGTCTGTAGAGCCTCTTCAGCTCGTTCACTTGACGCTGCTGGTAGAACTTGGAGAAGGCTTGCTTTGGAGGAGGCACAGGGAGTTGGTTGAGATCCTGGCCCCCTGGAGCAAGGACTTGGACTGAGCCAAGGGCAGGAGGGGGAGGTAAGTCATCTTCTATTTTCTTGATAGTAACTTTAGATGATTTCTGAGCTTCTGACATCCTTAGGGAAACAGTTTTAAATGTCAGCATCATCTCTTACCCCTCAACCCCATGGCGGTTAATAGTGAGAATGGCAAACAAAAAAGCCAGCCAGCAAGGGAAATCCATGCACCTGCTAAGCTCCATACCTTTGTTTCAGTAGCACACAGCACTCTAAAACGTCACATCACTGCACACGCTCCAGGCTTGGTGTTAGCTCTGGTTCCACAGTAACACGCACTAATGCAAGGTCTTTAATCCAGCCATGTACAGCGCTTAGTCTACAGTCCCCAGGGTTCAGTCCACTACAGAGTAATGGAGATGCCTGATTTGGACTGTGTTAGCAAGAGAGAGTGATCACAAGAGTAACGTGAAGAAGGCTGTCTTAGAGTAGCCAGCTAAAAGTTAGCTTCTCCCTCCTGCTCCAAAGTGTCTAGGGCAGGGTGAGGACCTGCAGAGAGTCTGGGAATATAGGATATGAGTGTAGGAGAGAGCCAAGGAGCTATTTGTGTTGACGTTTTGAGAAGAAAATGAGGAGAGGGAACCAAAAAAAGTGTCAAACTGAGATGATGAAGGCAGTCTATTTTTGGGCAGTGAGCTAGCATGATTGGCTTTTGGTAACACCATGGGCTGCGTGCTGCAGAGGAGTGAGGGCTAAGAAAGGATGTTTGTCTGATAAACAGTTTCTTTGGTTGGACTCGTGAGTGTACCCCACACCATCATTTGCACAAGAATAGCTGCACGGTTATACAATTCCAGATGTAAATAAAGCTATTTTAACTTGCAGACAGGCAGGTGGCTAGCTAAGGTTTACAAACTGCTGGGATTAGCAGGTCAAATCCTGTGCTGTTAACAGGAAGAAGCAAGACCAAGGGACCAGAGTTTGGGGTAACTCTCATAGCTGGGGGCCTGCAAAAGTTAGACCTGTTTAGACTCAGTCAGCCTGAGCTCAACTCAAATTCACAGCAGGACTATTGGTACAGAAGTAGAGAGAAGGTGCAGTCATGATGGGGTGGACTCTGATTGTTTAATTACCTTTGATCCTCACTTTCTGCATATTTTGTTCCTTAGCTGGGGAAGCCTGAGTGCCGAACGCTGAACCTGAATACCTGCAACCTGCGCTGGTTTGGCATTTATCCAAAGGGAAGGTAGCCCAGGCTTGTAATTGTTATCTAAAACAGATTGTAATCCCAGTGGCTTCCCTTTCAGTAAACAGATCTGCTGACCCTTGGCATGCCAGTGCAGCTACGTTTGCAGTGTTATGCCCGGAATATTATTAGTTGTTGCTCAAAGCAGTGGCACGCGGTGTTATTTCACTCTGTTACGCGTGATTGTTCTGGCTAAAAATAAGTACTGAACATTAGTAAAGAGGCCAAACCCAGAAGATCAAAATCAGTGAGTGCAAAATGCAAATCTTTCACGTGAGTCAACATACTTTGAATGCACTTTTTAAAATAAGGGTGTTTTTTTTGGGGGAGGGAGGGGGAAAAGTGGGGAAAGGCAGCTGAGCAGCTGATAGCTATATTCAGTATGAAAGCGCTCCTTGCTGCCTTCTGTGGGTATTTAAATCACTCCACCACAGCCCACAAATATTTGATTTGATAAGGAGACTTATCTCTAACATTACTTACCTTGCTTTTTTTCTGTCTGTGGGGAGAGTGAATAGAGTTGTCCTTCACAGCAGTCTGGAAAAGACATGAGGGCAAATGACACCAAGACTTGTTACCTGTATACCTACCCATGTATCTATATCTCAACTTCATAGACCTCAAAAACATTACAGTTGGAGCCTTTTTATTTTTTTTTTTTTGTTCACTAGCAGTTCTGCACAGTTAGGAAAACCAATCTTGTTCCAGGTGGAGCAGAAAGATTTGTTTCCAAAAGTCTCAGTCAACAAACAACATTCCAAACAGAGCTGAAGGAAAGACAATATAAGCACTGATTTCTCAAAAAATACTTAAATATTTTAAAAGTAAACTGGATGTACACTTGTGATTGCATTATGAATTGTGTAATTCATTGGTCTGAAATTGTTTTTTTTTTGCTCAGTGCCTCAGAAGCCTTATAACTGGAATTATCCTATGACCCAAGGATCAGTCTGCACAGGGTGATTAAATCCCTGGATCCCAGACCAAGGGCTATAAGCAGAGGAACACAACTGTAAAGTTGTGCCTGAGTGTTTCACATTTGAATGTATATATGTGTGTGTCTTAGAATGGGTAGAGGAGGGAGATGTACGTGTCATTGTGTGCTTAATATTTCCCCCATGGATGTGAATATGTAGTTATATCCATGCAAATAAAGTGGAAGTCTTAAGAATGAATGAACTGCATGTAGATACGCACGTGTATTCGGTATGTGTGTGCATGTATGAATATAATATGTGTACATATGTGTGTGTGTGTTTATACCCAGTTTATACATCATTTGCATAGAACCATAGAGTAATTTTGGTTGGAAAAGACCTTTAAGATCAGCACCTCTGATAATGTTTATACATACTTGCAAACAACAAAGGAGAGCTGGTCTTTTTTTTGGCAAACCAAGTGCTGTGTTTCTCCAAGTGTATGAAATCAGACATGTTTTCTCTCACCCTCTCCCAGGCGCTTGCTGGGCTGGGACATTGTTGGGATGCCGCTGGTGATGTGTGAGGCAGGGGGAGGAGAGTGGCGCGGTGCTTACCAGCTGTCCGGGGCTGCTGGCCTGAGCAGCAGCAGCTGCCTGTGAGAGATAGCGAGCTGACAGCTCCTTCACGGAGGGTGCAGAGGACCTCACTCGTCCTTGGTGAGATATGTGGCGAGTGTTGGCTGATACGTCTAAAAATGACTGTGTCCTCTCATCTGAAAGAGGGAGAGACGTTCATGGTGAGCTATGTGCCAGACAGGCAAGGACTTGGCCTGGAGTGTCAGTGCTGTGTACCAAGGACTCTGCCAGGCACCATCTGCACATCCATCTCCCCCGAAGCACACACTGTGAGTCCTTAAATCTTAACAGCATGCTTTTTTTAGTTCAGGGAGGAAATGTAGTCATTTCCACCTCTCTGATGGCTGAAACAGACATAGAGCCTGGATCTGACCTGATTCTGCCAGTGGGACACAGAGCCCTCACCCATTTCTACATCCCTGGACAAGACTATCGTGAAACATGAGAGGGTCAGAGGACATGAAAGAGCTATGCATATTCAACTTAAACCAATTCCCACTTCTTTTGCTCTGTGGCTACCCTGCTCTCCTCTTGGCCTTCTTTACAGGTGGTTACTTCTCCCCTGGGAGACCATTTTTGGGCATGGAGAGAAGAAGAAGCTACAAGACTTGCCCAAGGAGGTAGCAAGACCTCCTAAAGGGTTCACAGAGGGACTGGATGGTTGGAACGGTCATGCTCTTTTGGATCATACTCAGGTCATGATCCCTCATTCCCATCTGTGTCAAGGTATTATGAGGAGCTGCTTTTACTTGGTAACAGGGGGACAGGGCTGCAGTGCAGGCCTGGTAAAGAGTTCTTGGACTTTCCCCTGGCTCTGAGGCTCAGACTCACCTCTGTCCCCAGAGAGGTTTGTGTCAAAATTAATGACTCTAATGCAGATGGGTCCAGTTTTCAAAGAAAGCAGCAACCCCGAATTTTGGCTAAGAAATGTCTTTTTGCATCATTCTGCTAGGTGTGAGCAGGATGGCACTCTCCATCTCCCATCATAGAGCTTTACACCTATATGATGCATCTCAGTCCCCCAGGTTAGTCAGGGCTGTAATTTCTCTGTTACCATCATAGAAACACGAGAATGTTCTCCTTTTATCTGCAGACTTATACTGCTGCATTTGGATTTAGTGTGCTATTGGCAATGCTTTCTATTTGAACAATTGGGCTCTCTCTCCACAAATCCAGCTATTGCACAGCTAGGAAAGGGATGATGGACTTTTTAATATGTGCACATTAGAAGCACTGCAGCAGTTCTAGCACTCTTCTACCTCAAATCTCGGTCCCTAAAACAGCAAGATTTTATAACTAACAAAATTAACCAATCTTTTTACTTGTTTTCTGCATTTTGAGCTCAAGTTTTTCTCTAAAATACTGAAGGACAGTTACTCCTGTTTACATTTTAAAGCGCTGACAGCTGAAGTTACACTCTAACAGGATTCCAGGAGCTAGTGCTTCAAATAATATACTGGTTCCTATGGGGACCAACATGCACAAAAAAAAAGCCATGAAGATAAGAGCAGAGAGACCCCAGTGAGCTTGTCAGACATTGGCCAGTCTGCTGTGGGAAGGTGCCAACCCACAAGGTTTCTTTTGTCTTTGATTCCAGCTGCTCCTGCACACGCTCTGGCATCTTTATGTAGAACTGAAGCGGGATACATGAGGCAGCAGTGGGATGCAATACAGCTTTAGCTGCACAGGATTGTCAGAAGTCACTAGGATACCAGGGGAAGAACCAGAAGAAGATATTTCCTTAAAGCTTTTTTAATTTTTTTTTTTTTTGCTAAGTCACCATGTCAATATGGGATCTCTCTCCTGTATTTCTGCTGTCCACAGATTAAAAAACTGCATCAAAATTAATTGCTCGTCTGCAGGGGAGACAGTGGCACTGCTGGGGCAGATTTAAATAGGCTGAAAGGTTGCACTAACTACCCTCTGATTTCATCACTTTCCCCCCAGGCTGCTCAAGAGACCTCAAACTTTTACTAGATCCCTGGCTTTTTGAGATAAACAGCTCCTTGGAAATGGGGAGTGTTTCTGTATCACTGAGGGATTTCTTTTACAGGAGCTGCTGCTGCTATCTGTTAACACAAGTCCCTCTGTCTGCTGCAGTGGGCTCCTCCCTTCATTTGAAGGCTGGGGGCACACATTCAAAGGGGTCTAGTCTCTAAAAATGGAAAACAAAGTAATTGCCAGTGAAGGTACCGCTGATATAATGCTCTTTCCTTATTACGGCCATATCCTGTGAGAAGAACATTGCAACATGTGTTAAATTAGTTGCAGAAAGCTTTGAAGAAGACTTTGTACATTATTGTCTGGGAGTCTCTTTCTTTTCTCCTATATTGCTGAATTACCCACTGGAAAGGCAAAAGGGGTTCAATCAGTCTGTAAAACAGAAGCTTTCTATCTTGCAGTAAGTGAGGTTTGGCTAAGCCTTCCTTGTAGGAGCAACAAGGAGAACTGGAGAAAGTCAGCCGTGCTAGTTTTAAAGCAAAAACTAAACCCAACAGAGGTTTGCAGCCTTTCTGGTTGGGAAAATGAACTCAAGCCCTTGTACAGAAAAATTTCTCTTAAAAGCTACCTCTAGGAGATGGGAGCACCTCCTGGCAAGGCAGTGACCCTGACATGAGCATTGCTATGCTTAACCATTTTGGTGCTAAGTGCTCAGCAAAAGCATATCCTAGAGCTGAGCTGGTAAGGTGTAATGGTCCCTTCCCACTCCAGGCTGTGAGTATTACTGCTGAGCTGATATAGCACGTATTGGCCCCTGGGCTGAGATACTGCACAAGGAACAGAAATTTGCCCCTCCAGTCAAGAACAAATAACGTAGCTGAAGAAAGTTTTCCAGTCCATGCAGTAGAAAACAGCACAGCCTCAATGCTGCCCAGTCCTTCATCTGTTAGCTTGAATGAATGAATGGCTCCAGGGCTTCTGTTTTAATGGCAGCTACAATTAGACACTAGCCTTTCATTGAAACCTTCTCCTTACTGCTGTCTCTATTTCGTTTCTTTTTTAATTTATGTTTTTCTTTTTTTTCCTTCTCCCTCTTGACTTTTTTTTTTTTTTTTTTTTTTTTTTTTGAGAGCACATGCTCTGCTTGCAGAAAGCCTGGCTGCTGCACACAGCTTTCTCCAACCAAACAAGCTGCCCCAACTCTCTAAACTGCTAATTACAGATAAGAGCAAATGAACAACAGTTCATTCCACTTACAAGAAAGCCGAGCTGTCATGTGTGTGCAGCTCACTGCATCCAAGAGGATACATCAGGAGTTGTGAGGATGGTGCTGCTGCATAGCATTCCCCGGGAGGGAGGGCGGAAACATCCCAGATGGGGATGCTAAACCAAAGCCAAAGGGTGTTATGCACACAGGGCTTAGGGTGATATTTGTTGTCTATGAAGTGGAAGGCATGGAAGTCCAGTTCAAGAACTGTGCCGGGCTCCACAGTTCTGCCTTGCTGGGCCAAAGGTCTTTGTTGGCACGTTCAGCATCCATCCCAGTGCTGATTGATGCATCCCACACAGCGCTGATTGACCAGCACTGACTGCAGCCCCAGGGATTTAAAACCTGATACTTCAAGCACTAAAGCATCTCCTGTAAGCTAAAATAAATAAAAAGAGCTTCCAAAGACCCTATCCTCCCCCCACACTCTGTGGCTGGCACCGTAGATAAGTGAAGGGTATGGGAAATGCTCCTCCCTGCTGGGGTTTGTCGACAAAATGTCCTTCGTTCCAGAGTCTGGCGCCAGATGAATCTGCACATTTCATGAGGGGCTGCAGTGTTAGGACTGTCCACAGGGAGCAGCTGTCAGGGTTTCTTTACCTCTTCCTACACCCCATGTATGTGCAGCTCAGTTTACAACCTCTCTGCCCCATAAGCTGCACTGCAGGGAGGGCTGTGGGATCTGGAAACTTGCAATGAGGGAAAATCATTCCTCATATTCTTTTGAGCTTCCTAATCTTTCTAGACACAGGAGGAAGAGGCAAAGCAACAGGGAGAAAAAGACTCTTAAATATGTCTGGAAATTCACTCATTTCCTCTTCAGTTAGTGCCCATAAATCACTCAGCTGCCCTGTCTCCTGCCGAAGATAATATTACAGATCTCTTGAACCGTAATTGTATCACATCTGACAGCCAGCTCCCAACAAGTAGTAAACAAATCACGAGCAGACCTTCCTTCCCCTGAGAAAACCCCATTTCTCCACTAACATATAGCAGCTCCAGCTTGCTCTGCTTTCTGTTTAAACTGCTTTATCATACGGACAAATGATGTTACCCACCTGTTGATGTCCACTACCTCTGCTGCTGGCACTTCTTTGCAGCCTGGCTCACACCACTGACCCCAATGAGCTACAGAGTGCCTGAGTCACCTATTAAAAAAGGAAGCTGCAAGCTCAGCATCAGTCTGCCGTGTCGCCTGGCCAACCATATGTCATCAGCTTTGCTCCCAAAATCAGCTGCCCTGAGCAAACACAGCTGCTAAGCAAAGCCCTTTGTGTCGCCTTGGGCGCCTCACGGCAGTCAGTGAACGAGGGGTTGTGTAATGGGGTCTGGGATCACCCTGGGGCTCTCAGGTGTTTGGCATGAGCCTGAGGGAAGGGGATAGCCCAGTGGTTCAAGTTGTGCCAGAGTCCTGTCCCTCTCTGTTGTTCACTGAAGTGAGGGGTGCTCCATGGAGCATCACATCCCAGCCAGCTGCATCTGTCATCCTCCATCACCTGCTCAATGCTTGCCTGACACTGCTTCTCTGCAGATCAACTTTGGGTTTGCCACAATGGCTGCTGGACCTGGTGTGTCTTGTGCCCTGGAGCACAGACCTGTTATAGCATCATAATATCACAGAATCATTTTGATTGGAAAAACACCTTTAGGATCATCAAGTCCAATCCCTCCTGTTACACTGCCAAGCCCACCCATGGCCCTCAGCACCTCAGCTACACGGCTTTAAAGTACCTCCAGGGATGGGGACTCCACCATCTCCCTGGGCAGCCTGGGCTAGGGTCTGATAACCCTCTCCTAATCCCCAGCCTAAACCTCCCCTGGGACAGCTTGAGGTAATTTCCTCTTGTCCTATTCATTACTGGAGAGAAGAGATCGACCTCCACCTCACTACAACCTCCCATCAGGGAGTTGTAGAGAGTGATCAAGTCTTCCCTTATCCTGTTCCTGACTAAACACCCACAGGTCCCTCACTGCTTCCCATCAGACTTGTTCTCCAGACCCTTCCCCAGCTCCAGTGCCCATCTGTGGATATGGTCCACCAGCTATGTTCTCACCCCTCAGATGGTGTCAGATGTTCAATGCATCCCATGGTGCAGGACCCAAACCCCAGTACCCGAAGGCCAATGGAAGGAAAGTACTCATGTCCTGAAGCTTCTTAACACCTGGGAGACCAGCACAGGTCTTTCACATTGTGAAAGGGACTCTTGTTTTCCAGTGGGATGGAGGTGAACTGCTATAGAAATCCTCCTAGTTTTGTGGTGCTCCAGGCTGGCTGTTTCCCAGGAACTTGGGGCCATTTCTACCATTCCTCCTTGCCTAGGATGAGTCCTGTGTGACTCCCAATTGGGTGGTCATTACCAGCTCAGTCCTCTGCCTCAGACACTGTGGCTGGACTTGTGTCTCCATTCTCATCTGTTTGTCCCTGGCGTGCACGTTGGTGAGACCTCAGCAACTCACTGTTCCCCTCCTGAAGCTGGAAGCCTATTCCTGCAGATAGAGACTCCATTTCTAAGTGAATCTGTCCCTGCATGTGCTGAATTACTCCTAAACCATTGTCCTCTCAGCTTTGCCCCACAGAGAGTGGGTCCCCTGACAAAAGGGGCTCCTAAAAACACCAGCAGTGCTCTATGCTTGGGCTGGGGGAATTTGCATGCATGGGTAAGCATCCATAAAACCTGGCTGGGAAACCAGTGCTGCTACTTAATCCAGGAGCCTGGCAGCCCATTGGGGATGCTCAGTCAGCGGGGAAAGGTTTAAATCTCTGTCCCCAATCTTTGTGCCAGCAGCCCTGCCCCGTGGGGAAGCTCTGCCAGAGGAGATATGTGCCGAAGGTGGTGGGGGAAGGCAGACTCCTTGCTGCCCCACTTTGGAGGCTGCCAAAGGGTGAGTGGTCCTGGGATGCTGAAGTGAAGAGGGTGTAGGGAAGGGATTCCCGAGACAGTGAGGATTTGGGGAGGGGAGAGTATCTCCAGCTATTTTCCATTGGTCTCATGATTCAGTCTTGAGGCTTTGGTGCATATTAAAATGTCATGTGTTTTTTTTTTCCAAAGGGGAAAAAAGATGGGACAAAGCTACAGAAGGGAGTATCAACAGAATTTTAGGCAGCCTCTAGTAAAGAGGACCAGTGATGCTCTAAAATACCCTGTTTATCCTCACAGATACACTCTCCTGACCCCCAGGTCACACTTTGATCCATTTGCAAACTGCAGAGTTTTCTCCCATTTTCAGTTCTACAAAGCACAGCAAGGATTTGAAAGTCAAGCTTTTTCATTTTGCCATGGATTGGCCAATTATGTGAGAGGGTGGCAACTGTAAACAAGTTTGTTTGTTGTTTTGGTTTGGTTTTTTTTTAAAGAGTTGATCTCTTTTTTTTTTTCACTGTTTTGGTCCAAGTTACCTTTTTGTTGTAACTGCATGGGCTAGGAATTAACCTTTGAAAGTGAGAAATGAGATTTTCAAATGCCCACCTAACCAACTGAGGTGTAAGAACACCACTGACTGCAGTTAAATAACTAACAAAATCGTACAACTTAACATTACTTTTTTTCTGATTCAAATAAATGCCAACAGCATCATGTAAAACAGAACCCTGATTTGGAAGATGGGAGCATCTCTGGTACAGATCATAAATGTAATGACAAATGCACATTGAGGAAAATATAGTAAGTTTTCCTTTTTAAGAGGGTTTGAGAAAGATTTTGTGCTGTCTGAAAAGCATATGTCACAATCACTTGAGCAGCTCTGGTGCATAGAGCTAATGTGTGAATTCTAGGGTGGGAAATGGGCTAAAAAACCCACTAAACAAATAAGTAAAATAAAAAGTTACTAAAGAGCAGCTGCGTTTAAATGAGATTCAAAATACAATTTCATGCTTTAGGAATGTCTACTGAATTATAGTCAATTAACACTTTGCACATGTATAAAGTTGCATTTACAAATCTGAGGGGGTGGGAGAGGAGTGAAGGAAAAAACAGCTACTGAACAGTGGCTTGTTTCCTGCACTTGAGTTTCAAAATTTCTTCATCATTTCAAGATCTCTTTAGCATTTCCAGCACCTCTCAAGTGAATCTGATCTTTAGTCACTTCTGCAAATATTTTTGATTCCTTAGTGTCAGCTGGACTTTCCTTTGCAGGAGCAACATCACAATCCCCAGGTAATTTAAACAGCTTTGGAGAGGATTTGGGATAATTTAGCCTCAGGCAGAGCTGAGTATCTGCCCTGAGGCAGCTCGGGGCTATTTCTGGGCTCTGCAAAAATCCAGGAATGCAGAGGACTCTATTCCTGGTACCAAAAAATGCCAAGAAGCTCTGGCGAGAGACAGCTGCAAGTGGCATTGCTGGTTGGGGCTGTGGCTTTCCCTAATGGGCCAGCTGCTGTGGGACTGTCTTTCCTCAGAAAGAGCTGTCAACATCAACCGGGTCAGCTCCCCTCATTTTTAGGATACTGAGTGCTTAGAGGAGGCAGATGCAGCCCTGACTGTTTGCTCAGCATCACTTCCTTCCCTGTGTTGCTCTGCTATTTGCAAAGGGTTAATAAAGGCTGAGCAGACACGTTGAATGTATCGCTCCCCCAGGCTGAGTTTCTGGGATCTCAGTACCCAGAGGATCCTGTATCACACCCTGCTCATGCTGCGCTCTTCTTCTACCTTCCAGCAACAATTTATTCCTTATTTATACAGTTTTGGGTTGTTTTTTTTTTTTTTTTTTTTTCACTGAAATGGTGACAAACTGCCCTGCTTGACACCCAATGAGAGCTGTTTTTATTTCCCTGTTTCTCTCTTTCATCTATCCCTGAGTGCTGGCTGGCAGCAGGATTATTTTTATCCCTAACCCCTCTGCCAGGCTCCGTGTCCTCTGTGTGATATAGCTTCTCCCATGGAGCAGCATCTTAGCCCTTGCAGACTGCAAGACAGGATGACTGTGACAGCAGCTTGCCTCCTTCTAAAATACCTTTCCCCAGGGGAAGCAAAACCCATCTACTCACCAGAATAACCTCTGCCTGGGGAGAGGACTCCTCTGCATGCCACAAATACCAAACCTTTTAAGGGAAGCCCTCTCTAACCATCACTAAGAAATACCTTGGGGATGTCTGCACAGGCATGCACCTTGAGAGAATCACTGACTGCACATCACACTGGGATGCAGAGCACAGCAGGGATCAGGGCCGTGGTGTGCATCTTTAAGCATGTCTTTGCCCTGCCATGGTGCATGCCCTGTTAGGGACATTGCACAGATACCACACGGCTCTGAGGAGCTGTTGAGGTCCTGCCTTTGCTTTCTATTCTTATCATGGTATTTCCATGCTGCTGTCGGCTGTTTATCACTGACAGTCAAGAAAATTCTACAATGTTTTGGAAGAAACAGCCATGGTCTCCCCCAAATTTAACAGTATCCTTTAAAGAGGAAACACCAACCCATTTGTACCCACTGAGATTTCCCGGAACTTCCATATGTCTCTGAATAAGGCAAATTGCCAGTGAGAATATGGGACAGGAGAGAAAGTGTTGGCTTTTTAAAAGAGTAAAAAGCCAGGTTGTGTAGTAGTTAACACAGAGATTCCTGCCACCATGTTCAAAGCCAGACCTGGGCGTTTTGCTGGTGACAAAGAAGAATTTTTATCTCCTAGTAACAGGGTTAGGGCATCATTGCCTGGTTTCTCTTCAAAAGAAAGATTTTGTATCCTACAAAAAATATCGAAGGGCTGAAAGCAGCTTTTGTAGGATGTTCCCACAAACTTCTGCTCATGCTGGATCTCTTCGTTGCCACTACTGGATTATCTACCACTTTGTCTGGATGAGAACACATTTTCATCATTTGTTTCTTCTCATCAAGTGATTTCTGTACCTGAACTATCAACTCCTCCTCTCTCCTCCTAAATCTCTATTTTCTAACAAAAATCTGAATCTACTTCACATATTTTCCACCAAAGATTTGAGTGAAACCTGGAGACCCGAAGGGAACTAAGGAAAGTTAAAGAGTTTTTGTTATTCCCTCTGCAATCAGCAAGATGAATATCTCAGAAGAAAATGTTAACCACCATCAAATGCATGAGCAGAAAAATACTGCGTTCAGCTCAGGTTGTTGGGGTCAAGCCCTTCACACAGTGACTAAGGGGTAGCACTGAGACCTGGACCTGGAGTCCTGCCTCTGGCCATGACCCAGACCTTAGAGCTAAAACTCTTAGGAAATGGATAATCAGGTATGATACACACACTCATTCACACACAGAGAGTGGTTTTTGCTCTGTCTGACAGAGTTATTTTCCATACGTGAGCACAAATACAGAGTGATAGGGCCATATTAATACTGTTAACCCAATAGACTCCTGAAGGCCTTTATTTGGCTCAGGGTCATGAACATATTTCTCAGCCCTCCCTGGAAACTGAGAGAGAAGAGGGAGGGAAATAAAGTCCTTCCTGAACTAATCCTGCTCTGCCTCCTCTTCACAAAGGATGTAAGATGAAGCAAAGCTCTTTTTCCTCCAACAGTCCACATTTTTCTTCCTACTGCCTCTTAGTCCTGAACACAGTTGTGATCTGGAAGATGTCCCCTCCACCCTCAGCATCCATCCAGATCAAATAGAACCTGTACAGATTAATTCCCCTATTGCTGGTCACAATGACCAGAGTCACGGTAAACAGCAGTTTTTTTAGGGAGGGAGAGTAGACAATCTAGCCCCACAAATTTAAGCTTCAAAACTTCAATTTTTCACGACAGAGGAGAAGCACACATGTACAATGCTCTGTTTCTGCCTTGAACATGCTCAAGCACCCTAGCAGACAGTGCTGAACCAGACTGAAGACACCATATTCTGCAGCAGAATGAGATTTATGAAGCTCTGGGTCAACAAAATAGAATCCATGGCTTTCCATGATCTGCAATACTGCTTCATAGCACAAGGTACTCAGGATCCTCATTTCCCCTGTGGGAATATGAGGTTCATATTCATGCAACACTTCACCCCGTTCTAATCTACCCCCGAATTACTTACAGGGAGGTCTCAGTAGTCCCAACAGCTGTGTTATGGTGTAGACAGCCCCAGTGGAAAATCTATGTGAAACTCCTGTCTGGGCAGCCCTTAGTGTATCCCACCAGGAGCTCTGCTCTGCTCCCCACAGGCTCAGTCCTGCTCACTGCCTCCCAGGGGTCTCTGGCAGCTGGTTTTATCACCCAGCGCTGGGCTATGTTGAGAGGATGAAACACTTGGTCTATTTTTAGGGAAGAGTGAAATTGCTCTTCCACCAGGCTGAGTCAATCATGAGTTTTAGGAATCCTACGTGGAGGCTGGGAAAGTCTGTGGGCCTGGCTTATTTTCAGAACTTATTCATTCAAAATACCCCGGGTGTAATCTAGTACGGGACAGGAAAGTCGTGCAATGGGAAAGCATTTCCCTGACCCACTGTCATGTCCTCAGGCTGTGATCTGTGCAGTCTGGCTCCTTGCATCTCTGGTCACAGCCAAAGTTTTAAGGGAAAAGCTGGAAAGGTGACAGGAATTGACTATATTTGCTGGTTCTCTGTTTCCTCACCAGTTCCAGTATTTTAGAGTCAAGAAAGAAAGAAAAAAACTAATATAGGAAAGTGAGGGGAAGTGTGTATGACAAGAAGGACAACCGAGCTGTCTGCTTTATGGTCAGGTGAGAATCGTCTCTATCCTTATATTCCTTCTCTTTGCAATGTGGTGCCGCAGGGAGCTGCTCTGTGTGGTGTTTGGAGAGGAGTAACAATAAAGTACTCAGCACCAGGGAGCACTCGATGTCCTCCAAGCTCAACTGGGCAATGAGTGCTGCTTTTGCCATATTAATAGTGGATAGAGCTGCGTGCCAGAGCTGAGGACCCTGGCCTGGCCATGTTGATTTACAAACACAAAAACAACCAGTGACCCTGGGGCTTGTTTTAACAGTCCACCTTTATCAGGCTGAGATAGAGATATGACTGAGACATCTTGTAAAGTTTGAATCACATTCAGCTGTTCTCTCCTTATGGATTACTTTTCTGAATGAGTTGAGTAAAACAACACAGGACAAGGTTTGAGTATCGATGCTTGAGTAAATCATCACAAGATAATGACAGGAGAGGTACACTGCCAAGGGCATGACCAAAAGTAAACATCACCTGAGATAAAACCCTCAGAAGCACATAAAACACAGGGTGAGGGCTGCAAGAGACACAAGCCCACAATGCTTGCATCCTCCCAGGCCATGCCCAAGGTTCACCTAGATCAGGTGGCATAGGAACATGTCCAGGTGGGTCTTGAAGACCTCCAAGGAAGGAGACTTCACACCCTCCCTGGGCAGCCTGTGTCAGGGCTCCCTCACCCTCACAGTAAAATAGTTTTTTCTTCTATTTAAGTGGAACTTAAAAACTTTTTGTGTTCCAGCTTCATCCCATTACCCCTTGTTCTGTTGCTTGATACAATAGAAAAAAGGGATGCCCCAGCCTCCTGACACTCACAATTTAGATATTTGTAAATGTTAATAAGNTTTATTATCAACCAGAACTCCCAGGTCTTTCTCTGCAGAGCTGCTCTCCAGCAGGTCAATCCCCAGCTTGTACTGGTGCATGGGGTTATTCCTTCCCAGGTGCAGGTCTATCAGCCTCTCTGCAATCTGTTTGTACACTGAGCAGCACAGGGACATCTCTGTTTCGGCTGAGCTCTTTGATCAGTAAAGATCTCAGCAGCATGGTGCTGAGTAGGTGAAGCACAACCCTGGTCCCCAAAGCAGCCCCATGATCTTTGCTCCAAAGTTCCCTAAGCAACTCTTCACTGGTGACTTTCCAGTGGTGCTTAAGTTTTTTTGATACTCTCCTCTTGAATATCTTCGCTGGAGTTTTACAAGGGTGTTTGGAGGCACTGCTGTCCTTTCTTTTCCCTATGGATGTGCAGGTATCAGTCCATAGAGAGGATGCTACCCATTAAACAATCTGAAGTTCAGCATGTGATGAGGTTTCCTCACCAGCATCACATAAATCACATCATATAAGTTGCAGATGACCATCAGCTTTCACTGGGGCTCCTGGAAGGGCCCAGCTCCTCCCTACCATAGCTCAGTTTCTTCTTTACTGTAAGTGTGAGGGAGCCGTAGCACAGGCTGCCCAGGGAGAGTGTCGAGTCTCCTTCTCTGGAGGTTTCCAAACCAACCTGGATATGTTCCTGTGCCTCTTGATCAAGAAGAACCTACTTTAGCAGGGGATTGGGCTGCATGATCTCTAGAGGTCCCTTCCAACTCAGATGATTCTATGATCCTATGATCATAGATCTACAATGATCCTGTCTCCTGCTACGTGTGTTAAGCCTGGTGCCCAGGAACACCATCACCTCTCCTTCTAAAGTGGCCTCCATGTTATTTGTTTCTTCCTCCAATGAATGAGGATCAGAGAAAAGTGATAAATTAGAATGGACTGAAATTTAAGCACCTGGAGTTGAGGGGAAATACAGCCACCCTTGTTACTGCTGAGGAGAAGATCTCTTGCTGTGAGTGATGATTGTGGGTGAGGTAGCACTAAGCAGCCCACAGTGGTCTGTGCTGAGTTTATCCCATGATGTGAAGCATGAAAGAAGGAGATATTGTAAGGAAGGTGATAGATGGGCCTGTGGTTGCCAGCCAGGCTGTGAGTAAGAGGGCTGTGGGTGGCAGGGGCTGTCAGCAAACACACACTTTCTCAGGTGGTATGAAGT
Source organism: Urocolius indicus (assembly GCA_013401255.1). Lineage (NCBI taxonomy): Eukaryota > Metazoa > Chordata > Aves > Coliiformes > Coliidae > Urocolius > Urocolius indicus. The sequence continues at coordinate 142,024 of WBNH01010058.1, forward strand.
GAGTGGCAAGGGTGTCAGCAAGCACAGTGACAGGCTGGGGATGGAAGTATCATTTATTCTGTAGAGGTGGAGAGACATAAGTCATGAGGTAAAAGGCAGAGTTGTCTGCTCATTCAGCAGCTCATGACAGGCACGTGTGTGTGTATCCTGTGGTGTGCATGTGCCTGGCAAGCACACATTGGGGTGCAAGGCATCTGTGTTCTGAGGGCAGCCCTGAGCCCTCAACTGAGATGAAGTGGCTCTTGCTGAGAGCCAAGAAAAGAGCTCTGCAGGGTTTTTTAGGTTAGATCAGGTGAAAGCAGAGACTAGGGCTTGCAGGAACAAAAACACAGGTGAGACTAGCCTGGCTGTTTTGTTTTTGTCAGAGCTCAGAAAGATGTGAGCAGAGCCTGCTCATTACCCTGCCCTCCATAACCACCTGCATGCTCCCACTGCAGCCCCAAAAAGGTGTCTGTGATCCCAACATCCCCTACTAGCTGTCACAGGGAATGATAGAAGACAGACAGATGGCATTTTATTCTGCCCAGCCAAAAATCTGAGGTGTTCTAGTTAGGGGGGCTGATGGGATCCTATGTTTCAACAACTCAAGTTCCCTCCTGACTGGGTCACAGAGGCACAAAACACTTAGAGCTGGACAGAGGCCACTTACAGGAGTCTTGACATTCAACTCCTACTTGCCATGCTTATGAAAAGCAGCTACTGAAAGAGAAATGAGCTTTTAAAGATTATTTTGACTGCAAGAGCCTCTATCATTTCAAGTGCCAGAGCTGCCTTGAACTCAGAACCCTCTGTAGCACAAAGGATTCTTTTAAATCAGTATTTCCCCCCTATCTTTCAGATCTTTCCAGTTCACTAGTGATGTTCTCCCAAAGCCATCTGCTGAACAGGAGGGGGAATGCTGGAGATCCTGGTCGCAGAGAGGTGGAGGGGCACGGTTTTGTTCTGCTGCTGTACAGCAGCATCCTGGCAGAGACCAGTTTTGGGAACTAAGAGGGACAGGTTTACTGTCACTAGATGGCAATGCACTCCCTCACAGGAGAAAGTTTGGGGAAAACTCATCCCCTGCCAGGCAATCTTTGCAACCAAAGCTGGGTCTCTGCACACAGGATGGGGGACCTCACCATTTTCTTCTCTCTCCTTCACCTCCTTGCTTTGAAAACTCCCTGTGGGTAGTGGTTGAAACGAATACAGAATAGAAAGAGGGAGGGGGAGGAGATAATAAAATGCATTTTAGAAGCTGCCTGGATGGTCTGTGATTTGCAGTCATGTCAGGTTCCCATTTCATCTTTGCACTGCACTGAGGTAACATCCTCGTGTGCCCTTCAGCTGAAAGAACTGAATAATGGAGCTATATTAATTCATACATGCACAAGCATATGTATGTGTGTGAGCTGAGGGAACGGCATGCTCACACGCATGCCTCTCCTCTTTCTTGGCTGTAATTTTCCTCTCTCTCATTGCCAAAATTCATCTAGAAGTTGTTAATTTTTAACCTCAGAGTACTCAAGAGACTCTACCTGCAGCAAATTAGCTGATGCTTTCTTCTCTTTAATATTAAAGAATTCAAGCTTTCAATCATTTCCCTTTGGGGAAAATGGTTCCTTGATTTACCACCTTCCTTCCTAGGAAGTATTTTGTTCTATTGTTTTAGTCTTCCACTGCTCAGTTTAATCTCATTACTGCTAACTGTAGCTGCTTGAACCTCTTTAATTAATGACTTGGTGACCTCTCTGGTGGCAACTTCCTCCATATCATCTGATATCGGCAGTGTGGCAGGGATGTAGTCCAGTTGGTTTAATTGCCTGAAAATGGGCTTTTTCTAAGGGGTGTAGCAGCCTTCCCCTTCGAGTAATGCTTGGGACTCCAGCAGTGTCTCAGAGTGTCTGGAAGGAGGTACAGCAATTGGTGCTTTGACTTCACGTGTAGTTATTAATCTCTGAACGGTTGCATGGACATGTGTTTGATGATAAGTCAGCAGAATTGTCTTTAACACTACTGAGCTGTTGTCCTCCGTATCACAGAATCACAGAACAGTGTGGGTTGGAGGGAACCTCTAGATCTTGTCCAGTCCAGCCCCCTGCTAAAGCACCTCCTGAGAAAGAGACTCCACACTTTCCCTGGGCAGCCTGTGCCAAGGCTCCCTAACCTCAACAGCAATGAAGTTTCTCCTCCTATTCAACTGGAACTTCTTGTGTTCCAGCTTGTGCCCATTACCCCTTGTCCTGTTACTGGGCACTAGAGAAAAAAAGACTAGCCCCTTCCTCTCATCACTTACCCTTTAGGTATTTGTAAGTGTTGAAAATGTCCTCTCTTAACCCTCTCTTCAAACTAAACAGCCCAAGTTCCTACAGCCTTTCCTTGTAGGAGAGCTATTCCAGTTCCCTCAGCATCTTGATGGCCCTGCATTTGCCTCTCTACAGAAGTTCCCTGTCCCTCTTGAGATGGGGAGCCCAGAACTGGATACAGAACTTCAGATGAGGCCTCGCTAGGGCAGAGTCAGATTGGGAGGAGAATCTCCATAGACCTACTGCCCACACTCTTCTCGATGAATCTCAGGATGTCATTAACCTTTTTGGCCACAAGAGCACATTGCTGGCTCATGGTTAGTTTATTGTCAACCAGCACTCCCAGGTCTCTCTCTGCAGAGCTTCTCTCCAGCAGGTCAATCCCCAGCCTGTACTGGTGCATGGGGTTGTTCCTCCCCAGGTGCAGGACTCTGCCCTTGTCCTTGTTGAACCTCATGAGATTCCTCTCTGCCCAACTCTCAAGCTGGTCAAGATCTCATTAAACGTCAGCACAGCACCCAAGACCTGAGAACCATGCTGTGCTTAAATTTAGAAGGTTGTGTGGCCTCAAACGACTTGACGCTTTGCCTTCACCACATCTCAGGCCACTGCATTGCCTGAGTGTCCCCTCCTCAGACCTGGAAAGGGCTGTAGGGCAGTCCCGGGATGATGGTGAGGTGGCTCCTCTAGAAGAACTGCCCTGGTCACTGCTGAAATTCATGAGGCACTGATATGTCTTTTGCTCCATGGGAATGACCAAGTAGATCACAATTATAGTCCCAAATATATCTTGTCTCAGAAGAGATATGGACAACTTGTCCAAGGCCTTTTTTCGGAAACGTTACATCTCCTGTCTCTGAGCAAATCTAGTATGTACCTCAGAGGCTGCTGTCATGTTCCCAGCTCCCTGGCTGTGATTGCCTCCCTAGAAGGACCCTACAACACACAAAACCCAGTGCTAGCAGAGAAGCCATGTAGGAGATGACATAAAATCTTTGCTATTGCAAGGCTTTTGAGTCAGGGGCTGGAGGGTGATGTAAGGCTCTAAGATAGACCATGATTCATCATAGGCCATCCAGGGGAAAAGATATTCCTCGTGCTGTAAAAGGCACACTGCAGCTAAAGCTCTGATTGTGTTTAGCAAGATAGCATAGTGACTTCACATGCTTACCCATTAAACAAAAACTGCAGCAACGCTGTGGAAACTTCAACTCCTCCATTTGTCCATATGTCTCATTTCAGAGACTCCTTTTCCTGTGCAGCTGGGTAATTAAACACAGTGTCTCAAAACCAAGAAGTGTGTGATTTCTTTTTTCTTTTTTTTTTTTTTTTCCTTCTTGTGTGAAAGAAAAGAAAAAAATGGAAAGAGAGCAAATCCTGTGTGGATGGGATACAGTATCCTTGGTTCCCTCATACAGGTCTAAAGCAGACAGGATGGTTTCCTCATTCTGAAGTCCACTCATTATGTGATTGTTGGAGGGTTGTTCCTCTCTGGTTCAAATTTACAAAACCTTCCTGATAGTGAGTTTTGGTAAAATTCAACTTTTTCCCATACAAAGCTTCAGCTTGGATCTCTCACAGATGCCTCTTGCCTTGAAATATCCCTGACCTGCTTTAGTCCCAATGATATCATAGCATTAGGGATCACTTAAGTGTCCTATCTTAAGCCAAGGATGACTGTGTCTGATACACCATCACTGCCAAGTTCAAAAAGGAGTCCAGTCAAGACTCCTCAGTTAGGTACAAAGGAACCTCTCCCTTTTCCTATCCTCAGGCCTGAGGTGCAGGGTGATATTACTCTTCCCAAACTAAACATGGATGTACTTCTGCCTTGGCATTTAATACCAGCTATTTTTAAATGCTGGGATAACAGCATAGGGAGAGTTAGCATGGCTCTATAGACTCATCACTGGCCCAGACCCCAGCTGTGCTGGGATTTTACAGCCCCCTGTGATGTGATTGCTCAGGATTGGAAAGCAGCAGTGATGGGGTCATCTGCTCTCTGCAGTCCCTGTTCTTGGCCACACTCCTGCATGGCCAGTCCTGGCAGTGATCCTGGGCCAGAATCATCCAGTCAATCTCTGCTACAGGTTTACGTGGGAAATACAATTTCGGGCAAGGATCAAGTAGACTCTTCCCAGTTGCAACTCTAGAGCTGGCAGTGGAATAGCAATGATGATCAGTAACCAAAATAAGTCCAACTCACAGCTTCTGCCTGTAGATGAGTCATCGGCTCTGTCTGGCGCTGAGGAGAGGATCGCCAGTGTGTCCTTGGACAGCTTCCCTTCCTGTGTAGGGACAACAGCAGGCAAACAGGTAAATTCCAAGAAACAGAGAGAAACTCCAGCTCCAGTGTGGGGAAGGCAACTGCACTAGAAGTTTTGTAGAGGCCAAGGAGGCATTGCTTCATACCTCAATTACTGTGTTCAGAGTTGGGCCCCTCACTCTCAGAGGGACAGTGAGGGTCTGGAGTGTGTCCAGAGTCGGGCATCAGAGCTGGGGAAGGGGCTGGA
>WBNH01010058.1:156904-204847 GCA_013401255.1 Urocolius indicus
CAGGTCAATCCTCAGCTTGTACTGGTGCATGGGGTTATTCTTTCCCAGGTGCAGGACTCTGCCCTTGTCCTTGTTGAACCTCATGAGGTTCTTCTCTGCCCAACTCTCAAGCCAGTCGAGATCCTACTGAATGGCAGCACAGCCTCCTGGGGAATCAGCCAGTCCTCCCAGTTTGGTGTCATTAGGGAACTTGCTGTCCCCTCATCCAAGTCGTTGATGAAGATGTTGAACAAGACCTGCTCCAGAACCAATCCCTGACAAACTAACTCCACTGGCCATCCACTAGTGAATAACAGAGGCTGCTAAAAGACCTGTGAATTATTTTGGGGTCTACTGCTATCCAGTTTCTCCCTGTAAAAAGATTGCATGAAACAACTCTCCGCATAGCTGAGAGTTCACTAAAGTATGCTTTGAAACTATTTTTGCCAGGATTATAGTGTCTTAGGCTGGTTCTTCAGCTACTGTCTCTGCTGGGGGCCTTGCCCAGCTCACAGGGATTTTAGTTCTCACTATTAATGGTGCACTGTGTTTGCTCAGTTAGCAAGCAACTGTAGGAAGATGGGAATTGTTTGTGTTGAGCAGTTTCTGTGAGCTTACAAGAAGAGGTGAATCCTAATCCAGAGAGAGAAGTCTCTGCTGGGTTAGAGCTACACACACTTGCACACTGCTGATCTGCCCTTTCTTACCCCCTTGTTGTCCAGGGCAAAACCTTCCAAGTCCTATTTCCTCCTTCTCTCATTGCATTATTTTCATGTAAGCTGCTGCAAGTAGTCCAGTTGGTTTGCATGGAAAAGTGCCTGAAGAAGTTTGACTTGCCTTCAGATACCAAATCATGGTGATGGGGAACTAGTTAGAGGACGAAGGGACTGAATGCATCAGTCACTAAAACATATTTTCCCCCCATAACCAAGGAAAGGAAATCATTACCCCTGAAGACTCTTGAGGTTTGCGTCTTTCCTCATGAGAAGCTGGAAGAGGACTCTAGTAGAAATTGGAAGCTTACATGGTTTTTGAGCTTCAGCAGTTTCACAGAATCACACAGAATCTCAAGGATTAGAAGAGACCTTGAAAGATCATGCAGTCCAACCCCTGCTAGAGCAGGACTACCTAGAGTAGGTCACACAGGAACTCGTCCAGGTGGGTTTTAAATGTCTCTAGAGAAGGAGACTCAACAACCCATCTGGGCAGCCTGTTACAGTGCTCCTTCACCCTCAAAATGAAGTTTTTCCTTATGTTTCTTTGGAACCTCTTAAGTTCCCGCTTGTACGCCACAGGTGGAGGAGATGGGGTAAAGAGGTGCTGTGATAACCCCTCTGTTGATGTTCCTCTGTGGCTCTCAAATACTCTTTCCAGTCATCAGCCCAATGAACCTTTGCCCTGTTTGGGACACAAATTTTCTTTTGCCTGCTCTGCTTCTGTTGTCCAAGGAGAGCAAACAGTTCAGCACTGACTATGTTACTGGAAGGGCATTTCCAGATGTCCTTAACTCTGATTAAAATGTGGTGGCCTAGTATGCCAAGTTAGAAAGAGCATTCAGCCATAAACACCTCCTCTGTCTTCTGCAGAAAGTAGGAAACAACCACGACACTTCTGTGTGCCTCAATCTCAGGGACCTTCTGTAAGGTCTCACCCTGGAAGTGAAGGTAGCTGATTGGTTTAAGAAGCCAGGCTGCACTTTCTCTCCTCATTGTGATAGACAGCCCAGTTATACCCTCAAGCAGTGGAAATTTGCCTGAAGAAAATGAGAAGAGAGCTAGAAGCTTTTCCAGATGCTTCCATGATCCTGGGCAACACAGTGATACTACTGGCTTGTAAAGTCACAACTCCACCTGCTAGAGACATCCACCCTTCCTTGTCCTGTGATTACAACACAGATCTTCTCCTGGGTAGGGTCTGGAGTTTTATCCCAGGCACTACAAGGCTTCATTGCCTGCCCAGGACATCTCCCAGCCACCATACTAGAAACAATAAGGTCTATTTTTTTGTGTCATTTGCTATGGTGAAACACCCTGTGGGGCCATGGGTTAGTGGTGGCCTTGGCAATGTGAGGTTGGACTCAATAATCTTAAAGGTCTTTTCCAACTGAAATGATTCTATGATTCTATGACCCTGAGGGCCATTGGTTTGGGTGGCTGGGGCAAAGGAAGGCATCTAGGCTGGAAGGTATAGTTTGGTGTTGCATTCACTGCTGAGACACTGATCTCTGCAGTATGGCCATGGGCAGGGTTGGGCATGCTGCTGGGCCTTGCTTGAATGTTGGGCAGTGGGCAGGCAGGCGTGTGGAGCTGCCAGAGGGAACGCAGGCAGGGCACAGAGCCAACTAGCAGGGAACTTTGGACTGAGAACTACTAATGGTTAACAGCCAATTATTTCTGTGTCAAATAGAGTGACCTAAAGTCCACATGAGATTTATGCTGACAAAATAGGGACAGCAGTTTACATAACCATCTCTATTTTTTTTCTTCTTTTTTTTTTCAGTTATATAATGCTGTTTTGATAGCTGAATTGCCACTAAAACATGTGCCTTCTTTCTCTCTTTCCCTCCATGTGCCCAGCCATGCACGTTTGAGCCCTGTTTGTCAGATGGTTGTGTGCAGAGACCTTAGAATCATAGAATCATAGAATTATTTGGTTGGAAAAGACCTTTATCAAGTCCAGCCACTCACCTCACATTGCTAAGCCCAACACTAGCCCATGGCCCTCAGCACCTCAGCTACATGGCTTTTAATTGTCTCCAGGGTTGGGGACTTCACCACCTTCCTGGGCAGCCTGGGACAGTGTCTGACAGCCCTCTCAGGGAAAGAATTCTTCCTAATCTCCAGTCTAAACCTCCCCTGGGGCACACTTTGAGGCTATTTTCTCCTTCCATTTCCAGTAATCATTCATTACTGCGAACACAAGACCAACCCTCACTCCCCTACAACCTTCTTTCAAGGAGCTGTAGAGAGTGATCCTGTCTCCCCTCAGCCTCCTTTTTTTGGACTAAACACCCCCAGCTACCTCAACTGCTCCCCATCAGGCTTGTGCTCCAGACCCCCAGCACCAGTGCCCCTCTCTGGACACACTCCAGCCCCTCAATGTCCTGCTTGTAGTGAGGTAGTGGAACGGTGCAGGGTGCAAGTGAGCATGAGAGGAAATAATTCAGTTTGGGTGTGAATAGATCTCTGCTATTTGTTAGAAGCAGAGTGATGCAGAACTGATTTTCTGAAAAAGATTATATGCGTCTCCTACAGATTTGATTCCCTGTCAGGGAATTTATAGTAAACTAGCTAGAATCAATGGATGAAAGAGACAGATTTTGCACTTTCTCTAGCATGTTCTCTCTATTTTTGAGGGGGCTAAGAAGAGTTGTTTTTCCTGTGTGACCTCAGGCTTGTGTGTGTGGTTGCATAGTGAGTGTTTAATCCTGTAGCTGAAGGCACAGTGCAGCTCTGGGGAGCCGATGCTGGCAGAGGTGATTTCTTTCTTTTGGTTGGTTGTATAGGGCTCTACTCTAACAATTTACGAAGGATGCGTGCATCAGGGAATGAAAAAAATCCCTGCAAATTCTCTCCACTTTCTGTCTTTTACTCGTGGAGAGTATCTCACAGTCATTTCCATAATTATTGGTTTCATGTTGAGTAACCAAAAAATTATCTATCAAATACACATGTGGAACTAATGGGGCTTATTTGAAAAGACCTGTCTTTGCATTTGCAGCTTGTGCCTCACTCAGTCCATTGGAATGAGCTTCCACAGCATCGGCATGCACTGGAGAGGGAGCTCATGTATGCACTTGCCCTGGGCCATGGAGAAATGTGGGGCTCTGATTTCACCCCAGTGTGCTGAACCTCAAATGTGTGGTCTGTGGGGGCAAGCATGGGAAAACTACTGTAAGAACCTCTGTGGAAGTACCCTCCCATTGAATGCTCCCTGCTTTAGGTTGCCAGGTCTCTCAGTTTTTCATTCTGGGTGGAAAGCTTGAGAGACTGTTTTTTCTTGGGAGACCTCTGTAGTGGCTGGGTCTTGTGATGGCTGGAAATACCATGTCAGGGTATTTTTTAAGTTCCCCTTCAAGAAGCAGCATGACCTCTGATTGCCATAAGGAAAGACAAAGGATCCCAAACTAAATTTTTCAGACTCAGCAGTCTCAAGTGCAGGCAATGTTAAGTTGCAGAGATGGCCAAGATTGTAGTGTTCAGGGACACCTGGGGACAACTCCAGCTCCTAATTGGCCATAGATTTCTCAAAGGCTTCTCTGAATTGCAGAAGATCTTGGACTTTAGTAAAGACTTGACCTTCAGGACTTCAGTATTGCCATAGATAAGCTCAACCAGCACTGCAGGGTGTGTGAAGGTGCAGTTCACCTTGAACTGTGTGAAAATGAAACACTAAACCCATCATACTCAAATGGACAGAAGGCTTTTCATGGCCTTTGTTTAGAGTTTCCGGGTCTGACTGTGAGAATAGCAGTGGCATAACCTGTAGGGCATCGTGGGGTTTGTGAGTGGAAAAACACCCTGAACTGCTGCCTGGATACTGCCTTGTGACACCCCAGGCGCCAAGCTGAGGGAGAGCAAAAGGGCTGTTTCATGGGTTGGGGTTGCCCTCAGACACAGCCCACCATCTCCGCAAGGAGCAGAATGGTCCTTGAGCAATACCTGACAATGGCCTCCCTGTGACACACCTCTGCATGAAACATCCTGAAGTCTTCTCCACCATGGCCAGGTGCTGCACCTCCACGGGCTCTTCTCAGTGCTCTTAACCACAGGCCTGTGATCTCTCTGTTTTATAATATGACTTATTTCCCCAAAATGCTGCTGCTTAAAGCCTGCTTTGCCCTGTTCTCAGGTGGATTCTGTGCCCATCTTTATGACTGTTTCCATCAGGGAGGATCCTGGGCAGAATCCAGCCCTCTTGAACCCAGTGATGTGACTGGATGCACCATGGGCCTCCATGATGACATTTGGGACATGTTTTTTCCCACAGAGGAGGATATGCTGCGGCAGCTGTGCCATCAAAGCAATACCCCAGGCTTCGCCAAGCTGCACTTGGCACAAGACAAATGACTGTCCCCGGATCCTCCTGGTTCTGCCATGCTTGTCCATGGGTACAAGCCACATCCCCTCTTAATTTCTCTTATTTATTGCAGAAGAAAAACTGCTCATTTATGTGGCAGTGAAAAAAGAAGGCTGGAGTGGGAAGAAAGAAAAAGAGAGAGGAAGAGAGGAAGGGAGGAAGAGAGAGAGAAAGAAAGAGAGGAAGAAAGAAAGAAACTAGACTTAACATGGCTTAACATTTTGTCTAAGCCACTCTCCTCACCCTGAGCACTCTGCTTGTCTCATGCACTGTTTTTTTTTTTTTAATTTTTATTTTTTTTTTCCTCAAGGAAAGAGTTTTTCTCTTTAGTCTTTAGGCTCTAAACCACATTATTCTGATAATACAAGACTGTAGTGTCCCTCTGGGTTGATATTTTTGGTTCACGGGCTTTTCCCTGTGAAAGAGGGTGATTGCCTGCTATGGTTTTATGGAACTGTTTGGGAGTGGATGTTTCTTCCACCCTCCCCAGCAAAATGCAAAACCACAGATTCTTCAGGATTATTTCTCACTGAAAAATAACTTTTTTTTTCTTTCTTTCTTTTTTTTTTTTTCCCTCCCTTGGTAAGCTCTGAAAATTAAAACCAGCAAAAATACATTTCTTTTGTGGAGGAAACATTTCCTGACTGTCTCTAAGGCACTATGGGGTTGCATGTGTGTGTCTGCAAACTACACAGTGTGAGTATTCTGTGCTGTTGTACTCAGTGGGCATACATCAGAGCTGGGTGCAGCCACAGTATGGGGCAAAAGCTTCTGCTTCCCCCTTCCTTTTTTTAATGAGCTGGGGAATACTTACTACTCTAATGTTAGAGGAAGGAGAAGGGCAACAACAGCCTCTCAGCATCTTTGCCCTCTCTGGCCTGGCAAACACTCCCTTGCGCAGTTTGTAGTGTATCTTTTGGGTTGTTTGGAAGATTTGCAAAGGTCTGGTGACCACTGGGGTGTCTTTTTTCCTCTGTGCATGCACTAAAGGATCTTGGCACTACAAACCCTTGTACCTGAGGTGTTGACTCAGAGGAAAGAGGCAGAGCACTACAGAGCAGCTCTAGGGGAGGTGTCTGAATGGCACTGCTGCCTGCCAGCCCTGACCATGAGCTTTGCAGCAGATGTCTGGGAAATATGTTAAGATCACTCTTGGGAATGTAAATCTGGGTGAGGGGGAGATGCTCCCTGCATCAGACTCAGCAGAGTGGGCAAGAGGCCAAGAAGCAGCTCAAGTCCTGCATCACTACACCACTACCAAAACCCTGACTGTAGGCATGTGGCAAGCCTGGCTCTGCTTGTCTCTGATTCTCTTTGGAGGAAAATGTATGTTGCTCCATTTTCAGCTGGGGGTCTGGTCTTGAGTGTATCTGGAGTGTAACGGCTGCATAAGTAGCCAGTGGTGCTGGGGGAGTGGTGAGGCATCTCTCCAGGGCCCAGCCCAGACAGCACTGCTCCATCTCCAGCCTCTTTCCAGCTGGCTGGGATGCTTGGCAGCTGTCATCGCCTGCTCTCTGTCCCCAGGCTGAATGGTCAGGAGCAGGGAAAGCGGTTTGTCACAGAATTCACAGAGTCCCAGAATGGTGGGGGTTGGAAGGGAACTCTAGAGCTCATCCAGCCCAGCTCCTTCCTGAAGCAGGTTACCCTAGATCAGGGGACACAGGAATGTGTCCGGCTGGGTTTCGAAACCTCCAGAGAAGAAGGCTCCACAGCCTTCCTGGGCAGCCTGTGCCAGGGCTCCCTCACCTTAACAGCAATGAAGTTTCTCCTCCTATTCAAATGGAACTTCTTGTATTCCAACTGTGCCCATTACCCCTCGTCCTGTCACTGGACACTAGAGAAAAAAGACTGGCCCATCCTCTCAACACCCTCCCTTTAAATACTTACAGCTGTCGATATGGTCAATACTTACAAACAACTTTGTGCCAGGGGACTGGGAATGAGGCAGAATCTCATTACTTGCATCGCGACTGAAAACTGCTCTCAGCTTGTTTTATTATCCTACCAGGCTGGGTTCAACATTCAGGATTCAACAGAATGAACTGTAGGTTGAAAGGTGCAGATATGTGCTGGTTTTTGCAGGGGACTTCACATTTCAGTGCTACAAATCCTCACTGAAGGGACATATTCCTGAGCTCTATGTATTTGTCTTGAAGGTCCTCACATTGCCAGCTTAGTGTAGCTGCTAAGAAGTTGATCTAGCTTCATATATGCATGAGCTTTTGGAAAGATGCAAATGAGGAAACATTTGCATACCAAAGTGGGATCTCAGTGAGATTTATTCATTAGTATTATTATTGTTATTATTAACAGTGTTATGCTTCTGATAGTCTTTGAAAGGCAGGAAAGGTAACAATAAGAGATGTCTTCTAGCCCTTCTTTTCCTTTAAATAAAGATTTGAGGAGCCTGAAACCTCCCAGGCCGTGGTGCCACCACTTACTCAAAATACAGTGAGAAATTGTACATTAAAGGATTCAGGGAATGCCGGTGTAGTCCTGCTGCTGCCAAACATGCTGAGCCCTGGGGACGTCCCCACCAGGAGAGAGGTCGCCTGTCTCCAGCAACGCAGAGACATATGGAGGAATGTGTGGCAGGCACTGTGTAGCAGGGGCCCTCAGGAGCCCAGCATGCCTCTGACAAGATAAAGCACTGTGGGATCTGCAGGCTGTCAGTGGAGGAGAGCCAGCAAGCGCAGAGCACATGTGGCAGTGATGGGGGAAGTGGGTTTGGCGATGCTGCTATCTGCTCAACCAGATACTCTTGCTGTCTGCACACCAAACTCAGGATTACCTGTGGTTGGTTGCTGTGTGAATAAACCCTCAGATGCAGAGACTAAAACCCCTGATGCGTTCTTCCTTCTTCTTGCTTGTGACCTCTTTGCATTTCTGAACTGCATTTCTCTGTTTATCTCCATCTCCATGTCTTCAAAGGTAAATAATCTAAATACACTGTTTGTCATGCAGTTTCTATGTGTTTTCCATAATCAGTATTTGTCCTCCTTATGAGTTGTTGTAATCCCTTTACCCTGAAGCACCGAGATACACTGCTTCACTGACTTTAGAGGATATAGTGTGAAATGACCAAGAGTATCCCTGAAGTGTATTGGAAGAGCTGATCTACCCAAAGAATCACAGAATCCCAGGTTGGCAAGGGTTGGAAGGGACCTCTAGAGCTCATTCAGCCCAGCCCCTGCTGAAGCAGATTACCTTAGGTCAGGAGACACAGGAATGTGTCCATCTGGGTTTAGAAACCTCCAGAGAAGGAGACTCCACATCCTCCCTGGGCAGCCTGTGCCAGGGCTCTCTCACTTCAACACCAAAGAAGTTTCTCCTTGTGTTTAAGTGGAACTTTCTGTGTTACAGCTTGTCCCCGTTACCCCTTGTTCTGTCCCTGGGAACTGCAGAAAAGAAGACTGGTCCTATCCTCTTGACACTCATCCTTTAGATATTTATAAAAATTGATGAAGTCTTCCCTCAGTCTTCTCTTCTCCAGGCTGAACAGCTCAAGGTCCTGCAGTCTTTTCTTCTCAGAGAGATGCTCCAGTTTTCTCTCATCATTATTGTAGCCCTTAGAAGACAGTTCATTGAAGATGATGGATTTCCAAACAGGTCTGTGGGGGTTGTCCTGAATGACTTGCCCAAAATCTTGCTGTCACCCATGCATGGAGACCTGCATCCGTCAGGTGGTGAATCTCACCCACAACTGAGCAAGTGAAGCTGACAGAGTCTGAGATGGCTCCTCTGTTGAGGCTCAAGGGTCTTGCTGCAAAGGTGTGTGTGCTCTGACAAAGCACCTTGCTAAGAGCCCTTTTCCATGGATGAATGTGATCAGTGCCATACACTTCCCTGCTGTTTTATCTTTAGAGGAGTACCATGCCAAGCAGAGGGAAAACATTGGGCAGCGGGAAGCACTGGAGCACCTTGGCTTGTTTGGAGAGTAAAAGCTCTCTTGGAAGATGCCCTAGGCCAGTCTCTCAACCAGATCCCATTCTGGGAAGGATTTAGAAGGCAAAAATATGTTGTTGTGTTTGGTTGGTTGGTTGGTTTTTAAACTTCTCATTCATTTTAACTATGTGTGCAGTTTATTTTCCCATATCCCTCTACTGCTGTCCTCCACCTGGCATTTCCCTTCCCCACAGGCCTCCTCCGAGGACACAAGAGGGCGCCTCCACCTTATTTTTGGGGAGCGTTTCTCTCCTGTTCACTCCATCAGCTGGAGGAGGTTGGATGAAGGTCTTTAAAGCAGAGAACTTGTGCCCATATGAGTTTACAAGGCACTCAGCTATAGGGAGCTTCATCCTCACAGGATTTCCAGAGCCTCTCACAGAGTAATTACATCATATTTATGTGTACAAAACAGCGTATATGGGGAGGGGTGTGTCACCACTTCAGAATGGGGTAGATTCTTCAGACACTATGTCAAGAGGACCTTGAGACATATAATTGATTTTGATCATTCACTGCAAGAACCAGAGACATGTCAAAGGGGCATTGCTGGGATCCTCTCTGACTGTAACAGAATTGGTGGGTCCAGGTGACATTTAAAAAATAAGAAGTGGGAGTCTGTGGAAGGATAGGGGACAGATTTTGTACTTGCTGCCTCAGTGCGTGCAGCAACAGAGGAGTTACAGTGAGCACATCAGACATCTTGTCTCCTCAACACCAAGGAGGAGGCAAAACACAAAAGAAAGCTGCCACAGGCTGGGAAACCACCCTGTTTGTGTCCATTTAGTAAAGCTAATTTCATTCCTAGTACCCTATTCACAAAGAAGGCTGTTACCTGCTGTTGACTGTATCCCAGCTCTGCTCTGGAGATGAAGACCACAGAATCCTTAACCTCCAGGCTGAGCTCCAATGCACAGAAACATCATGACACTTCAGTAAAATGTACTTTTTATTCTTTGCTGTATCCAAGGACTCCATACGTGGTGTCTGAACAATGGCCTGGATGTCCAAGCTGCACAGCAGTGATAGTGTACAAGCAGTCTTGATATTCCCTTCTCATGTTGGCTCTTGGGACCTGGATGTGACCTCCTCTGTTGGAGTCTGCTTTCCTTTCTCCATCCTTTTTCAAGGGATGCTGTAAGACTCTTTCCAGACAGGTTGTTCCCTGAGGAACACAGAATTAAGTGACGCCATGCACCAGTAACATGTTTTCCCTCACTTTGCAGCTATGAGAGCAGGGAGTACTGAAGCTGCACTTAATTACTTACTCACAAATAGAGCCCAATTAGCCAATGCCCAGCTTTTCGTGTGCCACTTTGTCCCATCAGCTCTGTTGCAACATGAGGAAAGCAGTTTTTCTTCCATGTGTTTGGACAGGGATGCTTTTGTAGAGAGGGGCAAAATGTTTACAGCAGGAGCAGAGCTGACCCAGAGAAGGACACAGAGCACGTTGTCAGCAATGTCTCTTCACACAACCTTCAGGAGCAAATCAAATCACTGGGATTTTTTTCATCACCACAGCAGGACTTTAGGTTTTCCTAGGGCTGCACAGTAGAGATAGTAGGATTTTTGTTTTGTGAGTCGTGGGTGACATTGTATGGGTTAGTGCCTGGCATTTTTTTCTTTCAAAGGAAGACTGTTGAGTCAAGATGCTTTTAAGAGGACTCTGTTGCAGAAACCACTATATGAGAGGAAAGGTGTTTTCTGAAAATCAGCCTGTTTTCTGGTGTTTAAAGTTGTGTTCTGGAACAAGATGCTCCTCAAACACTAGTTATATGTTGAAGGAATTTTTTAAAGTGTACTAGTTTTAAAGGAGCAACTAAAGCCTGTAGGATATAAAGAAACTAAAATTTCTTATCACCTGTGAATGTCAGAGTGCCTTTGTTTGGGTCCTCAAATATGCAGCTTGACACATAAAGGTTCTGATTTTCAGAGCATCCATAACTTCTTGGGGTTGGAGTTGGTGAGTGGGTTTGTGAGCAGCACTGCCAGGTTTTGAAACTTTGTGCTTGCTTTTCAGCCACCTACAAGTGGCTTAAACAGATCATTCTTCTCTACTGTCTCATTCCAGGTCTAATCCAAGTGTTCATTAGAAGAAAGAAATTTGGGGCAATCAGGATCATGTGTCTGTCTCCTTCTCTCCATGCCTCAGCCCCCTTCCTTATTCCCAGTCCAATCTTGGTACACTCTAATCCCAGCCTGGTCCTTGGGCCTGGAATACCCTCTGCTAGGGCTGCAGATGGGAAACAGGAAGGAAACCCGAGGTGTCCTTGAGCTCAGCTTGCTGCCCTAGTGCCTAACGGTCTCCTCCCTGCATCATCACCTTAAATAGAACATGCTTAGTTCTCCTTAATGTGCATACAGGGGTGTCCTGGTCTGGGCTAGGGTAGAGTTAACTTCTATGAGGAACTAGGAAGGGATACAGCCTGGGCAGCTGACCCAGGCTGGCCAGCAGGTGTTCAGCCCAGGCTGGTCTGCAAGAATTAACATCTAATCCTTCCTCAAAGAAGGTAGGACATCTAGGTGGAAGTAAGCAATGTGATCAAGAACTTTATCATTAGACAATCATTGCCTGGGCAACCTTTCAGATGGTTCATGCTCTTGTGTATGAGGTGCCACAAGTATTTGTTTTTAGACTCCAAAACACCATTGATTTCTCCCTCGGTAGACAAATGTGGAAACATCTCCCCCTTTGTAGCCCAAAAGATATCTGGTGGAAAGATCTTCCCAATGGTGTTGTCCCTCTTTCCCTGAAGAGTCTATCTTCAACACTTCTTTTGTCTAAGCCTCAGCAATTTAAAACCTTGGCCATCATAACAGGAAATATGATGTTTGAGAATTTCACTGCATAAACCTGCACCTATTTGTCTTAGTAAGCAGGACCAGTTTTCTTCTAGGTCCTTTGAGGGTCTACATGCTCCATTTTAGTTACCTCTCCAGGATTTGGCCTTGCAGCATTTATTTCCATGTTTGCCAATTGCCTTTTCTCACTGAACTCCAGGCTTGTGCAGGACATCCCAGATCAGATATCAGAAACCCATGAGCAGCATTGCTTAATGTGATCCATTTTGCAATGTTTCCACCAGTGTCTGTTTATCCCCCTTCCTTGCCTTTTCACAGCAGGGTGGAGACATTTTGTTCCACAGCTCTTAGCAGTGACGACCTCTGCATTTGCATGGACTCACTGGCCAGGCTCGGCTGAGCACAGATGTGAGAATGTATTGCAGATATTCTTCACTTTTTCTTGACCATATAAGGGAACGTTGCCCTTCCTAATGCTGGGGAATGGGGGAAATGTGAATAACTTGGAGGTTTAGGAATGAAATCTGGAACCTTTCCCCTCTCCAGCTCACAGGCTCGTGGTCTGGGAAGGATTGTTACCATCTGAAGGCTGGTGAAATGGATTGGCTCCTTGCTGTTCCCAAAGCTCGTTCCGACAGTTTATTGGCAGGTCTGAATGGGTCTGCAGATCCAGCTTGGATGGAGTCCTCCAAACCAGGGCTGGAGAATACTGAGACAGCCTGCATGCAAAATCCGCAGTCACTTGCTGTGTCCCCACTCTGCAGCTAAATAGGGCACTCAAGTCTTCAGGGCTGAAGTCCATCTGGCCCTTTACAGTCACTTAAGCAGTGTTTTCAAACAGCAGCTGCCAGGGCACCCTCCTCTGCTGCTATGTATGCCAAGAAAGAGAAGACCACCCCTTGTTTGCAAGGGACATGAGTTCAAAGTCTACTAACTATTCCCAGCTGCTGCTCTTGGACAGGGAAGCCTTGTGGATGTAGGGAAAATGTGGGGAAGGTAGTCCTCTAGTCCTCACCTCTGCCCTGGGAAGTTATGGAAGAAGGAGTGGTGATCTGTCCAAGGGGGAGAAACTGGGAGATGATTTTAACAGCACCTTAGAAGTGAAGTGAAGACAAGGCTTATTTCCCACAGAACGTGCAGAACGGTTGCTTTGCTGGGGGAGAAAATAGAAGTCTTAGGTGCTATGTTGGGATGACTCTTTGAAATGACCTCCAAGATAGCCAAAAGAGACCGGAGCTCTCAGGCACTGTGTTGCATGACTCCGAAATGACCTCCAAGGTGACCCATGGTAATTGAGCACCTCAACTCTGAACTGTGTGTGCTCCGGTTGCAAGGCTTTCAACAAGGTTAATGACCAGCCTACGGCACCTGGATCTGAACTGCTATAGGCCAGATTTACCTCTAAGCATGGCCACGTGGCTGCCATGTCCACATTGCCTGGGGTTGGTAGTATTGCTGTTTCTTGGTTGAAGCTAGGCCACCCTCCTCTAGTTGTATTTTCTGTCAGCTTGTTCCCCAGCCTTCTCTCCTTTGTCCTGCCAGCTCCCTCCTGCTGGGAGTTTAACTTCATTCCAGATGCCTGGCTGCCCTCCCAGAAGCAGCACAGCACCATTGTAATGTGTAATTAGGCTGGAATTCTCCTCCATCCCCATCTTTTATTTAAATTACACCAATTGTTGAGTATATGCAAGAGGTTGTAAAACCAAGCAGACCAGGATCTTCACACTTTACCCTTCCTTTCCCCAAGATGTAGCCTTTTAGCATTTTACTTGACAATACAGGAAAAATATCGCAGAATCAGAGAATCACAGAATCTTAAGGGTTGGAAGGGACCTCAAAAGATCATCTAGTCCAATCCTCCTGCCAGAGCAGGGCCACATCAACAATGATAAAGTCTATAACTGAAAGAGGACGTGTCTTGGGAAGACACAGCAGAGCAATTTTCACCTTGTGAATGAGACGTGGCAGAAGAAGTGTTGGGTGAATTTACTGAGGTTATTTGGCACATTAACAGCAAAGAGAGATAAAAACAGCAGTGTTTCTTCTGGTGAACACCAAAATAACTCTAACATATGATCAAGGCTGCATCTTTCATGAACATTTATTAGAAACAGGCTGCAACCAGACATCAAAATAATACTAAATGCAGTACAGTAGTGCTAACCTGGGTCTTCTCTTTAGTGGCTAAAATCCAAAGAAAGCACAGAAGAATTTTCAGAAGCCCAAAGCTGACAAAACCTGCTGAATGGATGCTTTAGAGATGGTCATCTCTGATAACCTATTCCACTAGCTGGGAAGTGACAGCTCTGTCTTCAAGGCTGGTTACTGCAGCCAACCCTTATGAAGACAGCAACTGTTCAACTTCACTAGAGGATTAGACCTAGTGTAGGACAGACAGGTCCCATCAAAGAGCCCAAGACATATGAAGTGCCCAAAAAGAAATGCTATCCTCTCTCTTTGCTATCCACTTTGCATAAACTTGCCGTTACAAACTGATCTCTCTGCCATCGAAAAGGCTCAGGGCTGCATTTGCAGTGAGATATCTAAGTTTAGCTCCATACACTCCAGCTGCTGATATGACTCTCGGCAGGCAAAAGTACCATAGAGTTATTGTGTTTGTAAGGTGTTAAAGACTAAGAGGCTTTTTGAGGAATTTCCCACTGTGGCTGCAGACTTTAAGTGAATATATAAATGCATAGAAAAAAAACTCAGACATGGGCAATTCTCAAGTCTTATTCCATTTGCTTTGGGTTGACTCTTTCCTCTGCATTAAACCAAAAACAAACCCCTCAAAACATTGGACTGGATGGCTTAAATATCGTGAGAGCAACTCTGACTTTGACATTGTTAGACTTCATCATGCTCCTTGTCAGTGTTGATCTAATCTGTGTTAGCAGGAAGGCAAGTTACAGTGCAGATAAAGCCGAAGTGCTAAAGGGTAACAGCTATGTGACTTTTTTTCCCCTGTGTAGCAGTTTCTGTAGCAGTGACAGCTTTTGAATTTCAGATCCAACTTGATGTCTGTAAAAAGGATGGAATTATCCAGTTTCTCCTGCTATGAAGCACAGCTGAGGTGCTCCTCAGTGCCTGAGCTGAGCCTTGTTTCAGATGTTCACACAACTTGGCTTCCTGAGCAGATTCTATTGTTCATCAAGGAGGTGATTGTCACACCAATGGGGACCATTCAAAGTAACCACTGCTTGTCACCTCTGTGTCTCTTCTGCCAAGGGACAGGAGTCTTAGTTGTATAGCTCTTACTACAGCTGCAGTAGGAACTGGTTTTGGCTTCAGAGGGTGTTTGTCCATCTGCTGAAGTACATGAAAGTGTGGCAGCCTTAAGACAAGCTTAGAAAAGAAAGTAGCATATCAGATAGCTCTTGAAACTACCTGTACTTGTTTGAGAGCCATGCAGATCTTCATCCTGATGAAGTTTGTCACCTGTATCAAACCTCAGAAGGTCTGAATGCTTAGGAAATGTCACCCTTCCCCAAATTAAATTCTATGCTGTCACTGTTGATTGGTATCTTAAGCAGAGAAGGTCACATTGACAGTAGAAGGCTAAGGAATGGAAACACAAGGTCAGTTCAGTTCTCTACAAGGTTTGTCCTGAGCTGGGAAAGACAGGAGAGAGCTAAGGAGTCTTGGCAACTCATTGCAGCTCCTAACTATGGCTTAGCAGCCCATTACACTCAAATTGTGACTTCCACGCTCTTCAAAAGGTTCCTCTTCTGGGTGTGTGAACATCACACAATGCATCCCAGATCTCTGCTCCATTTTGACCATCCTGATAAGCATTAAGCAGCAACACAGAGCACATGGGCAAATCCAAATGTCATCAAAGGGAATCTCTTGTGGTGAACTGGCCAAGTCACTTGTTGGGACACAAATACCTTGTGCAGCAAGTGCACACACTGTTCCCTTTGTGGCTGTGTGCTTTGGTGGCTCTGATGATGAACCTCTCTATGTGGGCAGCTGAGTCTTTCCTCAACACAGCCCTGCCCAGGTAACTGCATGTTGGATGGCACATTTATTGGTGAATTTAAACACAGCCAAAGAGCTCCTACAAACAGAACCTAAAGTAGGATCTGATCCAAAGATTTTCTGGGTATTTCTTCCTTCAGCTCTGGATTTACCATAGCATGTCAACTCTGAGTGGTGGATAGGAGTATGTTATAACAAAGTAGTCTTCTCCTTCTCTGTGACTGGGCCTCGCAGAAAAGTGAGATATGGATGGAAAGCCCTCAGTTTTAGTGTACATTTTTCTCCCTTGGTGCAGACCATTTTCCAGCATGCTTGAGTCATCAATAGCCAGTCACAAAATGATACTGTCTTTTCAAAGCAGAAATAAGGTTTAAGCATACTTTTTGTACCCCATTGCCAGAAGCAACTGATTTTTTTGTATAAGTTCCTACCTTTC
This sequence comes from Urocolius indicus, assembly GCA_013401255.1. NCBI lineage: Eukaryota > Metazoa > Chordata > Aves > Coliiformes > Coliidae > Urocolius > Urocolius indicus. Next base: position 173,127 of record WBNH01010058.1, read on the forward strand.
ATCAAACACATTTGCTGAGCATTGAAGTCTTGAGCTGAAAAATGAGAACATACACCTCTTGGGAATATTTCTCTCCAATATATGATACAGTTTTGTGTTGGTTCTGGTAAGAGGAATGTGGGCATAACTATGTCAAGAGGTGTCAAGAGGAAGAGGACAGTCTTTTTTCTATAGTTCCCAGGGACAGGAAGAAGGGTAACAGGCACAAGCTGGAACACAAGAAGTTCCACTGGAATTGGAGGAGAAACTTCTTTGGTGTTGAGGTGAGGGAGCCCTGGCACAGGCTGCCCAAGGAGCATGTGGAGTCTCCTTCTCTGGAGGTTTCCAAACCTACCTGGACACGTTCCTGTGCCCCTTGATCAAGGGGAACATGCTTTAGCAGGGGGCTGGACTGGATGAACTCTAGAGGTCCCTTCCAAACCCACCATTCTGTGATTCTGTGAGTCTATGTCAGGATGGTGTTACTGTACCTAGATGTGAACAGGCTGTGTAGTACCTCTCTGTCCTGGCAGTGCCAAGTACTGGTGTCACTCTGGTGGAGAATTAAGGGTCAGACCGTTGAGTTCTGCATGGCACATAAAGCTGGAGAGCTAAAAAAAAGGACCATACTACAGCTTTGCAAATGCAGATCTGCCTGTGACAAGACTCACATATTCAAAGTCTCACATTTGGTGTGCAGATCTGGACAGGTTTGGAGCTGTGGTAGCTTTTGGAGAGTTGTGCTTTACTCCTTCCCTGCCTCTGTGGGCTGAGATATCCAACCAAGCTATGTACCATGAGCAATGGGCTCTCTGATGTATTGTTTCTTTTTGCTAGTGAGAACCATCAATGAGCTGACCAAACCACAAAAGCAGGAAACTGCAAAATTCCAACAATTCTCCTAGAAATCTTTTGCTGAAACCACAATTTATATATAATTTTTTTTCAAGGTAGAAAGCCAACAAACAAACTAAAGCAAACCCAACCCTATATCAACACTAGTTGAGTAGATTTAGCACCTGTATTTTCGTTTTGAGGTTTTGGACTTGAGATGCGATTCTTTAGTTTTGGGAAGCTGCCCATGACAACCTCAGTTCTACAGCACTACTCTTAGGGCTGATGCTCTGCATGCAAAGTACCAGGAAGTGTTAGAGATGTACCTCATCTCTTGAAGTTCCTGATATCTCCAGGAGACCTAAAAGAAGTGGAAAGCCCTGACCTGATTATTTTTTTCCAAGACATATCTGATACTATTTTCTTTGTTACAGCTTCTGCTGCAGCATTCATGATCATAAGTGAGGACAAGTGTTTGCTACAGTGTGGCTGTACATCCTGATTTGGATGGAGATTGTCCCAGGAGATGGAGGATATTCCCACCATCCTGAAGATAACCCTCTCAGTGCTTAGCTTTAATCAGGACATGAGCTTTTTCCTGATCTCACCTGTGAACCAGCCAATCCTGGGGTTTGGTGAAGCAACAGGGTTCAGCGTTGGTGTTGGCTTCAGTTGTAGGGCACATAATCTTATAAGGTGAGTGCCCCATGTCCTGGCACATGTCATGCTCCCTGTATCTCCACTTCTTAAACAAATACTGTAACTTGTTACACATCTATCTAGATAGGTGTAGGTTAGACACTTATCTAGAGAGATTAAACCATTTTGAGGCCCCTGTTGCTATTGGCACGGTTTGTAGGCTCTGCTCTAGAGAAATCATCCTAGGCAGATGAGGCAAATACCTATTTCTTTTTTTACAGACATGGACTGAGAGGTGGAGAAGAGCAAAGTGGAACTAAAACTAATGCCTCTGTGCTTGATGACTGAATGACAAAATCAGCTCTCCTTAGATAGAGGTAACTGGAAGAGAACGCTACCTGTGCTACTCTTCCTGAGAGTGGTGAAGGGTTTGGGCTGGGTACATCTGCCCATGTGCCTGTTGAAGTGACAACTGTCCTAAAGCCCTGACAGCCACAGCAGAGTTCAGTCTGTTTGCAGCCACAGAGAATTCACCGCCTTGCACTGGGAATTTTACTGCCATTCATCAAGTAATATCTGAGCTGTGACTACTTGTCAGAGAAATTCTACTGTGGATGCTTTATCTCCTTACAACTTCCACTGGGCACTTTGATTTACAGCTTCTAGTTCTCAGCCCAGATGGAGTTGTGCAGCAACGGTGCCAGGGTGATGCAGGCCCTACAATCTGGGGAAATGTTGCTGTGTCACCCAGGAATGGGAAGGCAGGAGAAACTGCCTGCTTTCCTTTTTCCCTGTGACCATAGTGACACAGAAGTGCTGGTCTATAACAGGAGGAAAGAGGATTAGCTCTCTCTGCCTGTGCATGTACCCCATTGCCCATCCACGTCTGTGCCTAGGATTACAGGAATTTTCTCTCCTGGCCTCTGGGAAAAAAGGCTCTGGCTCTTTTTGCTAACCCTCATATCCAATTTGGCTGTCTTTGTCTTGCTCTGCCTTTTGACAGAGAGAAGGAAGCAGGGAGTGTGTGACCCTGGGACTGTGTGACCTTGGCTCTGCCTCCTGCAAGTGTTGTTTGGCGGGCTCTGGCTGTGAATGCAGGGGAAGTGACATCCCATCTCTGCAGTGGCTTTCCCTCAGGAGGCAGTGGCTGTGCCAATGTGGGCTCTGTTATGCTGGAGCCATGCACCAGGGAGTGCAGCCCTGCACCAGGCAACACAAACCTCCTTCCATGGCTTTGCATATCCACAAGCCTGATCCAGCTTCCCGCCCTCGGGCTCTGGCACAGCCGCTCCCACACATGCCTCTGCTGTCACATTTCTTGGTGGATGTTGGCTCACATAGGGGCTGGAGCGGGCTGTGGAGATGTTCATGGGAACATTGCCTGAATCCATGGTCCTCTGGGGCAGATGAGAAGGAGCTGATGTTGGGCAAAAGGGTAGGAAGTATTAAACTTTCATCTGCCAGTCTAAGGCACAGGGACACACTCGGGATGTAACCCTAAAACCATGGGACAGATTCCCTGCTTTGCCTAGAGATGCTGGTCAAGACTTCATTAACCCCTCTGGGCACAGCCTGCCTCTGCAAGTATGCCTGCCTGGCTTGCTGCAAGTCAAAACAAGTCAAAAGCCACATGAATCCTGCTGAGAGGCAGGACAGACTGAATCAGCCTCCAGGATGCTTGGCATTGTGCTGACTGCCTTTGCACAGACCTGCTCATCCCAGAGCACAGGCCGCACTGGCTTTGAGGTGCTTACAGAACACTGTGAACCTCTGCCTTCAGGACCCACAGCCTTCAACTGTACTCATATCACTCCTGAAGGAGCTGCTGAAGAGCTTTTAAGACAGGAGCTAAATCTGAGAGCAGCTGTGTAGGAGCTAACAAAAAAGGTCAGATTGTGTTAGTAATAATAGAATCTTTTTGGTTGGAAAACACCTTTAAGATATCCAACCACTCCCCTCACACTGCCAATCCCACCACTAACCCATGGCCCTCAGCACTTCAGCTACACGGCTTTGCAATAGCTCCACGGAGGGAGACTCCACCACCTCCCTGGGCAGCCTGGGACAGGGTCTGACAACCCTCTCAGGGAAAAGGTTTTTCCTCAGCTTCAATTTAAATCTCCCTTGGTGCAACTTGAGCCCATTTCTTCTTGTCCTGTCACTCGTTACTGGGCAGAACAGACTAACCACCACCTCAATAAATACTACACCAAATATTCAGAATATGGAGAACAGATGATTGATCATTATTAAAAATCCCTGTTCCTTTATTTCTTTCCCCAGGATAGTGTTCACACATCTCTATGCAGGGCATGAGGAGGTTTTTATTGGCATGTGTTTGGGCAATCTCATTATTCATGAATGACAGAGCGAGGTGAAGGGAATGAGTTATGGTGGCCTTCGAAGGCAAATGGCAATAAAGTAAGTTTATGGTACCACCTCCTGCACCATCACATATTTATGTTTTGTATTTATCTTATTTGTTAGTCATTTGTGCTTTCTTGTCTTGCCAGGCCATCCTACTTCCATTCCCCCAGGCTAGCAAAGGGACAGACTGTGATACGGCAGCTCATGCTGAGCAGCAGTGCCTCCACTCCAGCTCCCTGGAGATATCCAGGCTAAAGTCCTTTTGGCATCAGTGAGGGCCAATGGAATCTGTATGCTGGCTTCCTCCAGGTTTAAGCCAAATGGCTTTGCAGGCCCTTGGTGGGATTGAGCCCAAGCTCTCTGAGCAGTTCAGGACATGACCTGTTCTGGTAGACAAGGGACTTGTTATTTGATTCAGGCTTGTATGTCTGAGATATCCCAAATTTTCCTCCTATTACAGTCCCAACGCCATTATTTGACTTTCCATGTGTGACAAGAAGGTAACTGTTGACAGGTGGCAGTTTTATGAGCACCATTGTCTCCAGTTTCCCTGCAGATGTGTCTCCCGATTTATTTATTTATTTTCTCGGTTCCTGTATTAGGAGCCCTCATTTCCTTTGAAAATGTTTCTGGAGAAGAACATTTTAAAGTTTGGAATAAGAAGGTGGTTTTTTTTGTGTCTTCCAGGGTGTCTTCTTGAGATCTGTGTTGCAATCTCTCTCTCTCTCTCGCTCCCTCTCTCCCTAGGAAAAAGGTGAGGGTATTGCAGAGATGAGGCTCCTTCTGTGAGTGCTAATCTCGATTTAGGTTGTGTAAGCATTATAGGAAGCAAGAGAAGGAGTAGGAATTTGCTCCTTATCTGATCTCGAAAAGATATGAGAAGTTTTGGGGTGAGGAGGGTAAGATGCTCATTCAGGAGCTGCAGAAGCGTTCTACATTTGGAAACAAGGCTGAAAAGAAGTGTATATAAAGCCAGTTGTGTTGGAACTTGCAGACTGGATAAATGCATGCTTGCCTGTCATTATCCCTGTGGCCAAGGACAGTTTTGTTCCTTGGTATCTAACAACACCAGAATTTCTGCATCCCATGGGAAGTCCAACACACACATGTCAAAGCTGATCAGAGAGAAAGGGACTAAGCCCTGAGCAGGAAAGACCTGATGCTGTCATTATTAAAGCCAACAATGACTGTGTCCCCAGCCAGAGAGGTCAAATGCATGATTTTCATTACAGATCCCAACTCTGTTTTTCCCCATTTCTCTGTTCTCTGTCTGGCCTGTGACATGCAGTCACAATACAAGGGCATGAATGCATAGCCCTTTTAAACGTCTTACAGCAGCACACAGTGTCCCATCTATCCTCAGGGGCTGCTCTGCAGCCTGATCCTTACATTGTACTCCAGCCCTGTCTGGAGGGCAGGGATTTGACTTTGTGTATATGAATTACCTGTGGAAAGACAGATAGCTGCAAGATACAGAGTAAAGGACATTAAATTATGATAAACAGAGCTTTTTACAAGGCTGTAGCGATAACTCATTTCCAAGTTGTCTCTGCTTCCCTTTTCTGAGTTGCTGACATGCATTCCCTTTTGCTGCCAGCTTTGATAGCTGCTGCTACCTCAGCCAGCACCCATCTTTCAGCTCTGAATAATCAAGTGACTGGGACAGCTAACAGAAGGACAGCCTCCCTCTAGAACATGATGGTCCTGACGTATGAACATGTTGGTCCTGACGTACGAACATGTTCAAACGCAATGAGGTTGACAGAAGAGGGCTAGGTGGGCAAAATGCCCGTGCTGGTACACTGTGATTTTGAACACATAATAGAAAAGGATAACAAAATTTCTATTGTATTATTAATCCTATGTTACTGCCTATTTCAGCCTTGCATGCTCAGCATGGCTCTGCTCTTATGGATCTATCTCCCTCCCCCTCCCAGCCCTCTACTCCAGCAGGCAGGACTGGGAGATGCGGAGAGCCACATTTTTTTCATACTCTAAGGTGGTGCTAAAGTGATAAGCTGAACAAAATAGTGGAGTCTCAGTTCCTCAGCCTCCTATCAAGCGGGAAATCCCATCCTACCAGCAAGGACAAACTGCCGGAGAGCAGAGATTTAATAGCACTCGAGGTAAAGACCACCTGCCTCCATCAAGACAACCCATCTTATGTCCTGCTAATGTCTTCCAAAAAGTTAAATGATATCCAAACAATTGGAAATGCAATATTTCCTTGATGTCGGTGCTCTGGAAGAGTCAAAAGGTGTCACTAGATGCTTTGATACCATCCTGATACTCCCTTGATGCCATCTCTCACACGTTGCACTCATGTCAGCTGACTTGAGCAAATTGTCCCCTGAAAGCCACCGTGGATACGCTCAGCAGGACTTACGTACGCACAGAAAGTGCTTATGAGTTTGCAGGACCCAAGCTTTCTTACTGAGTGCTTGAAGCGCAAAAAACACAGCCCACCTAGAGCTCCAGAAATTCTTAGTGTAAAAACGAAACACACTGATTTGAGGAGGGAGAAAGAAACACAAAAGGTCTTAAGATTTCACTGATTTCTCCAGAGACCCTTTTCTGTACACAAAATGTTTCCTGCTCTGTTCTTGGAAGCATTACCCTTGGCTGCGCCTGCCCTTTAAAACATTACCAGCTGTATGCAAACCAGAGCACAAAGTGCCAAAAAGCCCTGCAGGCTATTTACATTTGGCTGGAGCTTGCTGTGCTGGCCAAGCTACAGAGATACTTTGTTCATCTGCCTTGCAAGGAAAGCAGCTACTTCAAGCTGTTTATACACAGAGTTACCATGGAAGTCCCCATGCCTTACAGCTTGACCCACTCACACATCCACAGTGTATTTTTCTGGGTCCTGGATTGTCTCCCCTCTCTCCTCTCATTTGATAGGGAATAGGCAAGAAATTCTAGGAAGAGGTCTTTTGGTAGAGGTTGGGTTCAAATTGGTTTATGTTGATGGTGAAGGGTTGTTTAGTGTTGCATGGTTCCTCTCTCCACGCGAACAGAAGCAGGTGGAGCAACGGGATACCTGCGGGGTTAGCAAGAATGTTTTTGCCAGGATAGATTTGGGGAAAGGCAATATGAAGCCAGTGGCAAATCCTGCAATGACAGGCATAAGAGGAACTAGATTTTTAGGAGAGCTGAGGGAAAAGGCAACAATCTTTGCAACATTTCTGGTTAAAAGTGTGGTTTTTTGAATCCTCGGGCTACCAGGCCAACTAACAAGGATGTGGCTTTCTTGCTGTTGCTTTCCTCTATTGTTTGTTACTTCACCTCTTGAATCAAAGAAGCTTCCCATAGCTGAAAATTTGTGATTAATCACCTCTTGCAAACATGTCATAGCAGACTGATGCACATGCACAGCATAGTGAGATGCAAAGGTATAGCTGGAGGTCCTCTTCTGGCTGGCTCGAGGTGTCCACCTCAGGGCATTTTACATCTCTGCCCTGGGAACCAGTGCTGGAGCAGACTAACACACTGCTTCCTTGGCCCTATATCAAGGCTCAGGATCATCACACGTGCTCGATTGTGTGGTTTGGACATGGCCTTCTGGTTTGCAAGAAATTATATCCTCAGCAAGTGTTCAGAGATACCACTCTACTGAAGCGACAAGAGACACGTGAGCTTCACAAGCTGATGGTGAAACACACCTCCCTGGGTCTGAGAGCTGATTTCAGAGCCTGAGTGATGTTGATGGGAACATTTCCCACTCATTTGAGCAGACCCAGGGCTTGATTCTGAGAGGTGCTGCAGTTATGAGTGAGTGGAGGGGGATCAAGGCTAAGCACTACAGGCTGACCAAAGGTCTCCAAGCCCGCTTAGCTGAAGTGCAGCCTGAACAATGCAGCTACACCTATGAAATAAAGATTCTCCTTTGGCTATTAAACATCCTCAATCAGTAGCAGAAATACTTGGGAAGCAAAACAGCAACATGTCTGCAGTCTATGCACTTGCGCTCTACAAAAGAGGGAGTCAGCCAAGCCTGGAGTTCATTTTATCTTGGCCAATAGTTAATAATAACCCTGCAACAGCTTCTTTTTTTCATTACAAATTAAGGGTAGATGAAAGTCCTGGATAAAATTAGAAATCTCTTCCTGAAAGGCTGAGCTGAGATTACAAAGCTATAGCTCCATGGATGTCCTGCCACAGCTGGAGATTTCCAGCTGCTCTCTGAAGGGTGCATAGATGATAACAAAATGCACACGTGTTGCATGCTCTAGAGGGTTAGAGGGTCTGCCACATCACACCAACTTTGAGCAGGCTGGTGAATTGATTACTTATTTTGCCTTCCTCTACTGCCAAGACAGGCAGCTCAACTTTCCCCTGCTGCAGTGAGCAAATTCCCCATGGAATGCTGAGGGGTAAGAGCTAATGGGAGATTATCTGAGGTTATATGATGGATGTGCATTGACTGGGTCAGATCATGGAAGAAGAAAGGAGCACAGGCTCAGGAAGGATTTCTAGTGACCATAATGCCTAGATACCATAATGTTGGATAGGACACTTTCAAGATGTTGATGGCCAGACAGGAATTTGATTGGGAGGCTATCCCTCATCCCCTCAAATACTATGCCTCTTCCCAGAGCCTTCCATGTGACTCTGCCTCACCCTGACCATCCATCTCTGAGACCACATGATGAAGTGGTGCCCTGATGCTGATTTCTAAATGGAAACAGTTTTTTTTTTTCTTGACTGTGAGACCAAGAGCCCTGAAAAGCCTCATCAATGAGAGAGATAAGCAGCAAGGGTCAGCACAGGATGACACTTGTGGTGAAACCCACCTTTATTTCCATGTCTTTTATGGGTAGAGGAGGTAAAGGCATAACTGGATTTAACTGAGCTGTTGTATTATGGGTCCTCGCAAAGAGCATCTTGCTCACAGATGTCATTGTTGTGTGCTCCTAGATCCTTCCCACCACTGAGGCTGAACATGAGCTCAAACCAAAATGACACTAGATGGACAATAGTCAACAGTAGCTGCTTAAACTACAGTGCTATAGTAATTCCCATTTTGGCCCCACAGTCTTAGCTAACAGACTCTGAGCCACTGACTTATGTGTGATATTTGGCTTTTGCTGGCATAAAAAATGATCCACTTCAGTCGCTAGAGATGATGTACACCAATTCAGAAGTAATCCCACCACTTTCTTCATGGTATTAACATTTATATCTGCTCTAGAAAGACTAGAGAAAGCCCAGACTACCTTCATGATGAGGTCTTAAAAATATCCTCAAACAAAAAAATTATGTGTTTGGTAGCCTGGAAGATCTCTCTGTTGGATTTAAAAATCATTCTAGGCTCTCATATTGCAGTGTAATTAGTTGATTCTATAAACTTATTATGTACCTGCTGGAAGACAACAGCTCCTGTGAAGCAATTTGGATCTATTGTGTAATCATATAATTAGGCCACATGCCATACTTGGGAGATTGTGCAAAGGGGGAAAGCTTTCCGTTTCAAAGCAACAGAGAGCCTTGATGGCTATGGACTTTGTTTTCTGCTGCCCTGCATATGCAGAACTTTTATATATATCACTCCTTGGCTGAGGTAAGCAACCCAGCAATTTCTGAGGGAGTCTGCAATACATTGAAAGTAAGGAGATTTCCTTGGACAGTGCAGAGCTGCTCTGCATGCTGTCAAATATGATGGAATCTGGCACCTCCAGCTGCAATGGAAGGGAAGCAGAAATAATTGTTTAAGAGTGTCTTAATCCCATTGCATCAGTTTCAGTTTTTTTTTGCAGGTACCAGAGAATTGTTACAGATGTGTCTCCCTCTTGGGGTGGATGGACATGGGACAAGGGCTGGTTGTAGCATCTCAGAATCTAGAGCATCTCATGGCAGTTTGGCACTGTTTACTGTCCTGAGTGCTGCTGCCACTGTGCAGTATGCAGGCTCCTGAAGGAGAATTATTGGGATGTTCGGTGGGTCCTAGCTGTGGTAAAACACAAGAAGAGAGTCATCTGGTTCTTGGTTTTGGCAGTGAATCATAACAGGCCTCCAAAATAGGACAAGAACCTCCAGAGCTCAGAGGCTGAGCTTGCACAGCCTGGGCTTGGAGTGAGATGTCCAGATGTAGTCACCTGTAAGGTAGGTACAAGCTCTGCATTGGAGTTGGTCTCCTCAGCAATCTTTATCTGGAGATCTGGCCCAATGTGTGACTATTCTTATCTGAAACAGTCACTGAAGCAGAAGAAAGTGAGATGTTCTTTGCAGAGGTCTCTTTCCTTCATTGTCTCTAGCGGGAGTTCCATATGAGGTGTTCAGAAAGACAATGTCATCACAGATGTCTTTAACAAGGTAAAACCTATTCCATCCTGATTTTCTGCTGATCAGTTGTAGAAGACCCAGCTCTGTCATCAAAGCGAAATGTTGACACAACAATGCTTCAAGTTTTTCCTCTATGAAGTATACACTTGTACTCATCTCCCAGGCACTTTCCCATCTGCACTTGAGGAATGATTGTGTTTTTTAGATGGGGCCTATATCAAACTGCTTCCCTTCTGGGTACATCAGGCACATACAGATTTTGAACTGGAGGCCCTGACTTGCAATACCCACCTTCAAGAAGCGTCTTGGGTCAGGTGCAAAGGGACAGTGTTTCATGGTTCTAAGATTCTTCATTTGATGTCACTGAGCCTGTGGGATCTGTGATTGACTAGAACGTACTTGCTCCAAGAGCAGTGAAAACAGACCCAAAGGCTATGACATGTCTTTGTGGAAGGATTTTGAGGACATATTGCTACAGAGCCCAGGACTCCCTGGAAACAAAGCTTTTGCCCTGAGTTTGAAGTCTGGTCCAAACTCTAAATCAAAGGGATTGTTTCCTTTGACATCAATACTCTGCTGGGGTGAGCTCTCAGTCTTGATGAAAGTTACAGGCTCAATCATCATTCATCACATGGCACAGAAATGTCATTTTTAATGATGAGACTTCTCTTTGGAGACTGTACTGGAGCAGCTCCCCAGCTGAATGTGTCCAAAGATGTGCTCCAAGGCAGGAGTATCTCTGGTGGCATAAGTCCTCACTTCTTCATTATCAAGGCATTAAGGGAAGCAGGTCCCAGAATCTTTAAGAATATATATGCATATATTCTCTGGGTCAGATTCTAGCGCTGGTATAAATGCCAAGCAAGTTCATCAAAGCTCACGCATGAAACCATGCTGTTTGTGAAGTCTAACCCTCCCGAATAGAGAGAACAAAAGGATCATTGCCACAAACAGCAACACAACAACTACAACACACAAACGAACAGACGAACTCATCTGGGAGCATCAAGGGAAATTTCTGCAAATTCTCCACATCCAAGACTAATTTTTCCCTATGAAAAGCTCCATTTTTTAGCTTGGGCTCGAGGACAATCATCTCGGTTAAGAAAAACAGGGCAAATTACTTGTGTAAAGAAATCTGACCTGCCAAACAGACTGGAACATGACATGACATTTTATATACAAATGCATACACACCTACATATGTATACATAGAGAATCCGCAAAAGAAAAAGATGTTAGATGGGAGATGATACAGCTGTTTTTCCCCTCTAACCTTCCTTTTACTCAGGCAGATTTACTGAAGGATTTTCTTCGTTATCACCTGCTGAACTACCTTGGCAAGAGGACCTTGAAAATGAAGTCAAGCATGAGGTTTAATTGTACCCCTGTCGTTGGCCCTTTAGGGGCCATCAGTGCTTTTCTTGGAGCTGTTACAAGATTTTCTTCTGCCTCAGCAGAAGAACAAGGTGTTTGCAAACCTGTTAACCTGAGCTGCACAGAGGAAAGGAGAGCACAAATTTGTTATTGTACCTTACTCTGCCTGGTGCAGAAAATCTGGCCTAGACTTAAGCAGTGCCTGTGGCACGCAAAGCATCTCCAAGCCACATGAGGCTCATACTGTAGGACACCTCTATAAAAAGACATAGGCTGACGCTACCAGAGGTCTAAAAGTGTTGAAATATGACTCTGAGCTCACAAAGGAAGGGAAAGTAAATGTTAAAAAGGGTTTAAAAAAGTGAATGCTGACAGTAGTAAAAAAAGTTGACAAGTTTGGGGTATTTTCCTCCTCTTTTTAAACCCCAAAATGTCTGCATGGCCATGCATGGGTTTCTTCCCAATGTGTGTTCCCTGAGCTTTGAGATGCAATTGCAGCTTTCCTCTTTGTGGGAAACATCTAAGAGGCATAGGCATTGTTTTTTTTTCCTCCACTCAGCTGCCTGCCTTCATGAAAAGCACAAGACTGTCGCTGTGCTTGAAAGCTCTTTCAGCTCCTGTGGGCAAAGGGGACATGAAGGTGCTGGAGAAAGGGTGTCTTCATGCAGCTATCACTGTAGGCATCCCATTTCCATAGCAACAGGGTTCAGCTCTTTAAAACAGAAAAACCTCCCTGCTTTTACCCCAGAGCCTGGACCTCTACAAAGTGAGAGCGAGCCCCTGTGTGACCTGTGTGATGCCTTTGTGCTCTCTGGTGCCTCCCACGTGTTTGGATATGGTTCCTGGGAATGGATTTTCCCCTCAGTAATGGGGATCCTTAGCTTCCCACCACTTTTTATCCTTCTCCGTTGCCTTGATCAGCTAAGCTAGCATGAAGATGAAGCTTGGCTGGTGTTCTCCTACTCGGCCATGCCCCTCCTCCTCCCCCACATCAAGGGCAACCATCAGCTCTGCAGGGCCTGGCTGGGACCCAGAGGAGGATCAGAGAGCGGCCGTGGGCTCCCTCGGGACCTACTGTGCTGCTGTGCCAAGTAAATCTCAGCTCAGCAGAGAAACTGGCCTGCAACATGGGCCTCCCAGTGCTTGTGCCAGCTGAAATACAGCCATTAAGCTGCTTGCTCTGTGTTTGCCCAACAGCCCCTGCAAAGCTGGCAAGTGCCACTAGCAAAGCTGAAACATTGCAATGTTTCATCTTCTACCCACTTCTGCTGTCAGCCTCTGACTTGAGGTCTTAGTACCCAAGGAGAGTGCTTGGTTTCTTATGGGGCCAGGCAGCAGACACAGGCCCCTTTGTGCTTAAATAGGGTGGAGATTACAGGATGGACATCTTGTCCGTCAGCTACGGAGTATCCTGATGGTGGTGGTACAGCTGCTGCTGTGCAGAGAAAGGGGGCTGGTGGCTGGCAGAACCACATAGATAACGTGGTACTGCTCACGCAGCTGGCTGTCCCACCTCTGTGCTCCCAGCATGCAGGAGGATACATGTATTGGATATGGCTCCATTAAAAATAGTAAATAATAATAATTAAATATTATCTTAATCTTACTGTTTTACTGTTTGGTACTATTACTGCTGGGATTGTGAGATACTTCTGACCCCCAACAAATACAGGCCGAAGGCAGTTCTTCCCTAAGAAATAATTTCTCCCTACTCAGCCTGTAAGCCAAGAGATAAAAAAACCTCCAGGGCTACAGTAGGTGCAGAGATAGCTATAGGATGGGCTTCCATCCAGAGACAGGAGGCTCTTCAGCATCTACAGTCTAATGCACTCACATGGATTTTTTTCTGGAGGACTGAAATTTAAACCTTTGTACAGACAGTATGTTATTGCATCTATTCTGAATTTCTCCAAACACCAGGACTGGTTTTCTCCAGCAATATTTCTCTCATGAATAGGCCCCTGGCTGCCCTGATCTCGAGGGAAGTGGTTTGGTTTTGTAGCCTGTGTTTCACTGGGATTGGCTCAGCAGTCCCTGCATTGTTACACTGGCTGTGATTTCTCCATCTGTTAGGACCTGTTTTTTCCCGGTGAGAGTTTAGATTTTTCTTTCCTTAAAAGGAGACAGCCTTCACCACTGATATATCTTCTTTCCTTACTCCTTTCTATAGTTTTCATCAACTGATGGTACATCTGTATTCCTAGAAAACTGTGCCATCCTTAACATCTAATTTCTCTCTGTCTCCTCTCTGCAGGCAGTGATGTATCTTTGCCAATTTATTGAAGAATTAGCTAGGGATAAGGATTTGTGTCCACTTTATGGTTTACTTCCCAACACCCACCATTAATAATAAGCATGTCCTTTACGACCTAAGTCTTGTTTTAAGTGAATGCGAGGCACTGGCTCTTTTCTTGCTGATCCATAGCCCTCACAGACAGGCATTGTTACCTGGAATGTTTCCAAGTGTTTTTGGAGCAAGACGCTGGAATACATCACAAATGAACTGGTTTTGCTTGTCTAAGTTTTGTCTCTGGGGATTTGGAAGGGACAGCAGGGGAGGAGAGGGATGAATATTTATTAGCTTTTAATCAAAGAAAGTGCTCTCTGTAACCAGCCAGGCTACTGTCTTTATCTGATGGAAGAGAGACATCAAGGTCCCTGGTTCTTTGCTATGCTGCAGTGTGCACCCCTCCCAGCTGTCCAAATGGGTTACAAAGTACTCCAAGAGAGGTCTGTCTCTGTTCGGATTTCCCTCCATCTGGATTTTCCTGGCTGTGTCCATCCAGGGTTCACCTGGAGAAAACAGTTGCTGAATAACTGGAGACCAAAGGCAAAGTGCATGTGCAACGACCCTGAGAGATGAGGAAGTGTGTTTTAGGTAAGTTTGCATGCATTCAGGCTATCTGTACATGGGCTTTGCCTTGTGGATGACCTGGATAACTTGGATAACCCCTCCAAACCCTGTGCTGGATGTCCTGATCATGGAAAAAGAATTCCTTTCACATAGAGAGCATAGACAAGACATAAAGCTACAGAGACCTGGAGCTGTGTCGCAGAGCTCTGAACCCTGAATCTGGAAAGCTGCTTAGAATTCAGTTTCTGGAAGCAGTTGCCAGCCCCTGGTACATGGTGGAGCTACACCATCCCTTTGCACTACAGAATGTCAGGTTAAAAGGTTTGCATCCTCCTGCTCCATGACATGGGAACTACTTGCAGACCCACAAAGTCCTGAGCATGAAGGAGGGACTCCAAGGCTTGGTTCATGCTCTGCTATGCCCACTTTGAGACATCTATGTCATGAGAGGACAGGCACCAATGAGGAGCCCAAAATCTCTAAGGCAGTCTTCATAATGCTGCACTAACTCAGGCACCAGCCATGCACCTATTCACAATGTCCATACTGTTAAATTGTCATCATGCACCTTGGCACAGCTTCATCATCTCAGAGAGCACTCAGGGGCTTTTCAAGGGCTGGAATGGGACAGGAACCAGTCCAAGCTGTCAGCATGGCTGAGACCACCCTGTTTAGGATTTGGTGAGGAAGAGGAAAGACTTTAGTTTATAGGTCAGTGATGAGCCATCTGGCCACAGAACTCCACTTGGTCCCTTTCATTTACTCTTATAGTCTTCTCCTGCTGCCTTTTCCCATTGTTGCTGCTCCTTAAAACAGCTTGTCTCCATGCTGCCTTCTGCAGAGCTGCACCATGGGTCATCCATCTTCTGCCAGCACCACTGTCTGATAGCTCCGACTAAACACAGCTTCCAGCCTCCTTACAAGGTCATAGGGAATAAGAGCTTTCTGGATCATGGAAAAATATCAGACTCTTCTTTCCTACCACCATCCTTTTCTCTCTTTTCTCTCCTTTTGCTTTTCCAGGACGGTTCAGGGACCCTCTGCCATGCTGCCAAGACACTGATGTAGGAGAGAAATGGAAAAAGTCTGGGAGTTCACATGAACCAGTGTCATTTTTTTTTTTCAGTTTCAGACCCAAAGTTTCCCGGCGAAGAGCTTCAGCCTTTTAAGTTTTGGGAAGCTGCAAAGCCAATGCTGTCAGCTGGGATTATTTGCTGTGACTGGAGCATGGATGGCTCCTGCGATCAGCACAGCTTCTGTTGAATCCAGGTGCCTTCAGATGGATGTTGCACCTTCCCATATGGATTTACTTCAAGCTATGGGATTGTTGTCTCTTTTCTGGGATTTCTGGAGCTCATGGAGCTTCTGGAGCAAGTAGCACTTGCACAGTGGTATTGACAACACAAGAGGCATCATCTGCAAGACAGAGGTGAAGAGATGACTTTTTGGGGAGCCTACCCCCTGGGGCTTTTCCAGAGGTCTTGATCAAAGCAGGGTGGTGTATCATCCCTCTGGGCTCTGTGCCAGCTCCCATGTCTAAGCATTGCCCTTTGATACCTACTTGAGATAATCAGGCATTTAGGAGCCATAATCTCACTGGAAGGCTTTTTACCTCTGGTTTGACTGGAGAGTTGAAGCTCAGGTGTGAAATGTCAGACATAAGTGCTAAGCAATTTAAGAAGGTGTTGTAAAATAAGCTGGTTTTTTTTTGTTTTTAGTTTTGGGTATTTTTTTTTTTGCTGTTGCATTTCCTTTATGCATTCTCTGATGTCACAGTGTGGCTCAGGGGGGTTTTGAGGCCTCCCAGGCTCTGCCTTATTTCCTAAACACTTAACTATATTCTCTAGACCTTCTTTATAAGATTTCTTTCACTTCTAAAAGTTTCAATCAAAAACTTTTGCTGAATAAATATAGATTTTCCTTGGCAGCCCCTTAAGGAAAGAAAAAAAAAGTATATTTCGATGCAGTGTTTTGACTTAGTGAGTTTCCTAAGAGAATAATTTTTACTGGGATAAGTGGGCCTTGCAAAATGCCTGAGAATAAGCCCATGCAAAATGCCTTATGCCTTAGAGTATGGTGATCTCTCCAAGTGACTCAGTGCATCCCCTGTCTGTGCAGGGCAGAATAATATCAGAAATGCAAGGCATATGTGGATAATAAGGCATTAATCTTGCATGAAGGGTTTGCATGCACATCCTCATGGTGAAGAACAGGCATTGGGTCAATCAGGGAAGGAGGGAGGCAGGATAGAGCTGGAGCAGAATAGCACCTCCTTCTTCCATTTGAGACTCCTCTGCAGACAGGCTGATGTTACCAACACAAGCACACACAGGACAGTGCTGGGCAGCTCAAAACAAGCTTCTTAATGGCCTGACCAGCAACGTTTCATCACTTGTCATTTACCCCTGTGCAAGCGTTCATGCTGTGTCACTGGCGCAGCAGCTACAGTGGTAGCCACAGCAGGGAAATGTTAATGAAAATAATCTATCACAGGCAGGGCAGGACTTGAGGCAGAGAGATGAGGGCATTAAAAGTGAGATCCTACTTCCAAGTGTAGGAGCTGCTGGATGAAATATTTTCAAGAGCCTTGTTTTCATTGCAAGGCTCTTGTCCTCACAGCCCAAAGTTGCACAGAGGTAACAAGGCTCTCCAGCAGTAGGATTTGGTGGTGGGTTTAGCAATGGACACCTGGCTGGTTCCCAGCTAGAGTTCTGGGGAAAGGTTGTGTCCTTATCCATCCTTACACAAGGGCATGGATCATATATGAAAGATTTGGCCTCCTGCATTCTTCATCTCCACACTTGATAAATTGATCTCTATGGTGGAAATGTCCATGTAACCCAGAGGTGTGCTGAGATCAAATACATGAGAGAAAATACCAGCAAGAGGCTTCTGTTTGCAGCTGGATAGGGAATGGTGGAGATGTCAGAAAGAGAGCCAAGCACCATAGCCCATGGCTTTTCTTGTAGGACAGCTTCCTTCATTAGTGGTGAACACACTGGAGTCTGAGGTGAGTGATCTCTTTTGCAACATTGAAATTCCTGACAGGGTGTCAAGATCTTGTGTTCATCGTGCATTGCTACTCAGAAACTCTTTATTCAGGGAAACTGAGGTGGTTTTGCATATGTATGGGACCATATGTGCCTTTCTCCCAGTGGCTCTACACTTTGGTGTTGCTTGTGTCTTTCAGCAGGAGAGAGGTCCTGCAGCCTCTGCAATGCATGTGTGTTTCTGGATGGACACTACTGGCTTTGCAAGCTCCTAGACTCAGGTGCAAGAAGCCACAAGGACCTTGTCTCTGCTCAAAATCCCCACGTGTTTTATCCACCTCAATTCTTGTGTTGAAACCATGAAGACTGAGGCTTACCAGCCCTTGCTAGTCTTGCCATGAGACTAATGACTGGGCACATCTTCTCTGTTGGAAAAATATTCCTCACCTCCCAGGCTGCACAGTGTGAATCCAAAGGCACCAAGATTCCACATCCAGTAGTGGCTGTGTTTTCATTGCCACTTTGCATTGTCTTTGGGGAGGAAAGTAAATAAAGAGGCTTTTTTTTTTTTTCTTGTTCTTTTTGTTCTGAAAGTACAAGCAGTTGTACTCCCCTGAACTTGAAGGGGATTTTCAGGTTAGAATGTTAATTTTCTTAGAAAATGTCAACTTTGGTAGTAATATTTTAGTACTTTTGAAGATAACCGGCTTAAAAACATAGGATTTTTCCCTTCCTTTTACCTCTTGCTTTCTTCCAAAAAAGAGGTGGGCAGGAGAGGGAGGAAAATGGAACATTTTCTGTTATAATTTTCTCAAAGAAAAAAAAACTCCACCAAAAAGCAGAAAAAGAAAAAAATAACACATTGACAAGAAAAATGTGCTTTTTTGGAGTTATTTTGTTCAGTTTTGGTTTTTTTTTTTTTTTTCCATGGAAAATGACCATCTTTTAAAAACCACCTTCAGTTGCTGTTATTCTATAATTAAACCCCAAAGTCTGAGAACTAGGGCAGAGGAGGCAGTGAGCAGAGAGAGCACTACAGTGTAGACGACGCATATAATGAGCACATTGCAGGGTTTTGCAACTGTCCTGTCAGCCATATGGTACATGGGGGTTGTTTCAGAGTAGCACTATCTCTTTGGGGTTTTTTTAAAGTATTCATTGGGTTTTATGCTATTTTGCTGAAAGATGAAAAGAAGGAAGAAAAAAAAAATCATATAGCTTCCATTAGGATGAACTCTATAATTAGAGTGTGCAAAAATGCTTGTCTCCTGAAGGGAGAATGAATTAAATGGCTTGCAGCAGAGGGTGATTCGCTCTTGCATTTCCTCTCTTGTGACATGAATTATCTGGCCACCAGCATGTGCACAGAGGAGGGCAGAGCTCCTGCACCATCCTGTGCGACAGGTTGGCAGGACTCAAACCCAAAGCACTGTGAGGAACTAGTTAAGTTCACTCTTCTTCAACAAGCTTTTGAACTCGTGGAATCTTCCCATGGCATTTTGCCATGTGGAGGTGGTGTCACGTATCTCACAAAGTATTAGTGCTGATTGAAATCACCTTTAAGGCCATGGAGTTCAACCACTCACCTCACACTGCCAAGCCCACCACTAACCCATGGCCCTCAGCTCCTCAACCACGTGTCTTTTAAATATTTCCAGGATTAGGGACTCCCCCACCACCCTGGGCAGCTTGGGCCAGTGTCTAACTGAACTTTCCCCAGTACAGTTTGAGTCCATTTCCTCTTGTCCTATCATTCATTACTGAGGAGAAGACACTGACTCCCAGCCCACTGAAGCCTCCTGTCAGGGAGTCGCAGAGAGTGATAACATCTCCTCTCAGCCTCCTCTTCTCCAGATTAAACACCCCCAGGACCCTCAGCCTCTCCTCATCAAACTTGTTCTCCAGACCCTTCCCCAGCTTTGCTGCCCATCTCTGGATATGCTCCAGCTCCTCAGTGTCCCTCTGGGAGTGAGGGACCGAACACTGAACACAGCACTCAAGCTGCAGCCTCACCAGGGCCCAGCACAGGGGGACAATGACTGCCCTGGGCCTGCTGGCCACACTGTTTCTGATACAAGCCAGGATGCCATTGGTCTTTTGGCCATGTGGACAACACTGCTGGCTCAGGTTCAGCTGCTGTTGACCAGCATCCTCAGGTCCTTTTCAACCAGACAGTTTTCCAGCCACACATCCCCAACCCTGTAGAACTGCTAGAGCTTTTGTCTTCAGAGCATTTGTATCTGTCACTCAGGAGGCTTTTCTTCTGTTTCTTGGTACCTCTGGGCCTGTGCTGCAGCTACAGAGATGAGCTTCACCTTGCCCATCTGCATTCACATGCTGGTAGCAACTTAATTTCTTTGAGGTCTCTTATTGAAATGACCCAAGTTTGGAAGATTTTGGAAAAGCCTTGACTACAACATGCAGAGAGACACTACAGACACAAAAGCCTCATTTTCCTAGGGAACTAGACCACAGGACTTCCTAAATGTGTAATAGAACCTCTAAAAAGCTCTTGGAGATAGCTTTAATGCAGAGTTACCCAGGCATGACTTCCTAAAGCAGAAATTATGAGGCAAATTATCATCAGTGCCTCCAACTCCATGAGATTGTCTGGTGGATTGAAGAGGTGCTCTGGGATCTTTGCAGCATTCAGCCTTTTCTCTGGAGCTGTGAGTTTGTGTGTGGCCAGGAGTTGTGACTCTAATGTCCATGGCATTCTCTCAAACGCAGACAGTCTCTGGATCATAGGTTTTGGTTCAGCAACCATTATCCTTCATAACCTGTAACAAGAGAAACATGTCTGCTTGGAAATGGATGCCCTAACCCTTCATGACTCACACCAGGTGTAATGGGGATATTTTAGTCTCCTGAGTGAGAAAATTGATTGCTCATGGGAGGACGGTACAATTTAAAAGAGAAAGACAAGATCCTTAGCTGCCTGCTGGGGCTGAGTTTCACTTGTGCTGTTTCAAAACAGGGATCTGGTAAGCATGGATGAGGAGTGACTCTGCTCGTGTGGTGGACCTGCTTTGGCAGGGGATTTGGACCCGATAATCTCTAGATATCCTTTCCAACCCTACCATTCTGTGATTCTGTGATTCTGTGACTTGGGCAGAAATTCTTAGCATCACCTTTTATAAAACAACAAAGGATGGTACCTTAGAAACTTCATCTGCCCTCTCTCTTTCCTGCTATTGAAGAGCAAACCTGCAGCCACTGACTTGACCAGGTCATATCTGCTGTCCTGCTCTAAACTGCCTCCGCTCCTCTCTTTTTCCTAAAAAATTTCTCAGTTCACAAATGTTGTTGATTCTGTGAAGAATCTATTCAGCTGGTGTGCAGTGTCTGCAGCTTGGGCCATCATATTAAAACCAAGATGATCTTCAACCAAGACTGTCCTCACAGTCTTGTTCAGCTTCCTTTATATCACAGGAAAAAATTAGAAAGGACCTGGGGATGTGGTTGGTAGCAAAGGCACACTGTACCAAGGGAGAAATTTGAAATATGTCACCAGCAGAGGTGGACAAAAAATACTATTGTGTCTTTTGTTAACTTTCCTTTGTAGTTGGAAAAATATCTACGTCAAAGTGACATATTTCTGAAAAATGCAGCTGACTGTTTCTACTCTCACCAATTCCAACTGCTGGATGGATTTCGTCTTCATGCTTTAATGAAGCAAAGGCAAAATTCTGTGCTGTTTAAACAAATTTCTGCTCTCTCATCTCCAGGAAAACTGGGAGAGCTAGGCAAAGGAAGATTGTTTGTCCACTTTCCCACTGAAGCTGCTCCAATTTGCAGGAGAGACGTAGATAACTGCAAGAGCATAGACACTGACCTTGCAATGCATACGGAGGATGATCAGCCATTGGGATGTATGGTGTTGCTCCGTTTCACTGCCCAGAGACACATTTAGTGTGAAACCAAACCCCCTCCCTGTAGCTGCCTCTGCCTCCAACCTGCCTGGCTCAAATCAGGCAGCAGTTACGAACTCCAGATGGGGTCCTGCTAGCACAAGGGGCTTAGCTCAGCTGTCTTTGGCTTGCCCCTTTCTTCTAACTCAACCAACCTTACAAAACAGCCATCGCTTCCTTTGAACATCAAAGGTCTTCATTAAAACCTGTCAAGTGCAGGGCTGCGTGTCCCCGTCAGGCGTTGATGTCTAACAGCGAGCACTGGGGGATCCCCAGCCTGTGGTAGGAGGTCAGTCTGGTTTCGAGGAGGGGGAAACTATTTATGTCATGCCACTTCCAATTTAGGATGTGCTCTTGGAGTCAGTGAGGTGGAAAGAGAGCTCATACCAAGCCTACGAGGCGGGTGCTGCAGCTGTAGGATCCCTGCCCTGGTGAAAGGGAGCTGCTGGATGAAACAGCCCCCATGTGTGAAAAGGCAGCCTTTCCCCCCTAGTCTGGTGGCACGTCCCCAGATGGGGAAGTGGTCTTCAGTGTTTGTCAGCTTCACTTAGATCAGTCATGTCTCATTGGGTTCTCTGATGAATGGAAATAGGCATGACCCATCACAATAGCTCCCCATCAGCCTAGGGGTGCATCTGAAAAGACTTCATAGTAGGAGGTCATGTGCTGGGTTCTCTCCTGTACTGAGACATGGGTTTGTTTTCCTCTCAGGAAGGCTCCTCACATAATGTAGGACATTCCCAGGCAGCTGATTGCTGCAGCAGCTTGCACAGGGCACTGCATGAAGGAATGGTCACAGCAACCACCCCTCCTTCTCTTCATCTGTGTTTCAAGATCACTATAACAGTACCTGTACCTCAAACACCATTATAGGTGCTATCACTTAGCTTTGCTCTCTTTGTGTATGTGTATGCAGGAAGAAAGGTGGACAAGGACTGACAACATCTCCTGGAGCTGCTAGAGACACTGTGAAGATCTATCCTAGGAGGCTTGCAGCATGGGTGGGCAGTGAAAGCCATATCTACTGAAATCTCCTTCAGCTAGTGTCTACAAACAGCATGTGTCAGGATGGACCTCTCCAGCTCATGTTCACAAGGTTGATTCCTGTAGAAGCTGCTGTTCCCAGGGCCCTGACAGAGGCAGCCAGCACTGGTTGTGAGCATGGGGAATGTCTTGAGAGGCTTAAGGACAGACCCTGCACAGGGATGTATCACCCATGTGACAGTGAGCTGTGCTGCCATGGGGACAGCTGAGTATGGGATCTGAATACCTGGCTTGTTCTCCTCTGAGATGAAACCAAAGACGTGGTGTGCTTAATCAAGAAGGATGCACTCTTCACATAATTTGTTCCTTCCATGCAAACACACTCCTTGCAACAGGTCTACAGTGCCAGATGTTGATTTAGATACATGTGCAGGAGAATCCTGACCTTAATGCAGGTCTCTTTTTCGCTCACTTGCCGGAGGCAAGACTGTGAGGCAAGTAATGTACCATGTTACGGCCATAATAACATTTAATGGTTGTGTCCTGTGTCTGAGGTTAATGACTAGTTAGGGAAGCTTTTGTACTGAGGAATAAAAAATATACAATAAAACTGGTGAGGAGCAAGAAAGAGGGTAATGACTGTTGCTGGCAGTTGTAGAGTGTGACCCTCAGTCCCAAGGAGGTGGATGTTGTAAAAGCCAACTCAGGAAGCCCTTCTCAGGGACTTGAGTTTGCTAAATCTCTGGGAGGGTGAACAAGACATATAGCTGTCTGCAAGAAGCCTGCTGCAAATGAGTGAGCATCTTCTCCTGCAGATAGACTGAGATCCATTTCTTTGGTATCTCATGGGCATGCACAGGCTCCCACCGCCACACCTTGAACCTGCTGGAGCCAGCCAAGCCATTCCTATCACCATGCAGTGATGCTGACACTGCCACATGCCTTCAGCAAGGCTGTCCCCTTTCCCAGTGGCACAATCAGCATTTTGTATATGGACTCCATTTATCTGCCTGTTGGTTGTGTGCATGTTTCCCCGCCACTTTTTTTTCTTTTTGCAGTTGTTACAGGATCATAGAACAGAAGCACAGGGTCATTTAGGTTGGAAACAACCTTTAAGATCATCAAGTCCAAACATTACCAGATATTTTTTGTTACTTAAGTTCCCTCCCCTACTCTTTCCTTTCTCTTTAATGATCTGCTGCATCATAAAAAAAAAAACACCAGCCCCAGGGTGCCTGTATGAGTAATAAATGAGAGCTAAGGGAGAAGCCAGTGCTGGTCCATGAGCCCAGGTCTCTGCTTTCCTAAGCTCAGAGCTGTGCCCAGTGAGACATTGCTCTCCCAGCTGCTGCCAGATGTGACAGGCTCTTTGTCACTGCCTGCTCAGCCATGGCAGACACAGGGTTGGTCCCCATGGTGAGGAGGAAAGGCTAAGGAAGGGAGAGGCCAACTCTGCATTTTTGTGGGCTTGCTGGCTGGGCACATGAGGCCAGGGGTGTGGCTCTGTAGGTGGGTCCAAGTCATGGTAGGCATCACAACTATGCTGGGTACAGCGGGATGTCATCATGGTGCTGGGACTAGAGCTGCTCCAAATGTTGCAGGATGTGCCTGCAAAGCCTGGGAAAGTTTTTAGGACTCACAAATATCCCTTTAACTTTTGTTTATAGGACACATCTAGATATTCCCTCCTGCCCCCAGATACCTTCTCCACTGTGGCTATATGTCATTACTGGCTGAGGTCAACTTGCTTATCACTGGAAGGTAGATGTTCCCCTCTGTATCTGGATTCTCAGGTTTATGCACCTGTAGACTCCTCCTGTTATCTGCATTGCATGTTTATTAGGATTTCAGTACCTTAACTCTGTAGAACCCTCATTTCAGCATAGTAGGAGTGCAAATGTCTCTTAGGAGTGAATAGAGGGAGTCCAAAGCCTTCAGGTTCTAAATACTAGCTGCTGTGCTAGGTCTGGGGTATAATGTAACTTGCAGGGCCAAGCAGGGACATGAGCAGTCCCATCCAGTTTCTGCTGAGAAAATAATTCTCTGAAGAAATATTTCATTTCAAGAAATTAGTGATTTCCAAAGGATGATTAGTTGTAGGTGGGTGTCTGAGCTCCCACCTCCAGCAAGCAAGTCACTCATGCAGACCCACAGTGCATCGGAGATGTCCCAGAGACTTCATGTTGTCTGCAAGGAGACCACAACCTACCTGAAGCTGGTGGTGGAGGCCAGACAGGGTATTTTGGTGCATCTCTGTAGCAGCAGACGCTGGGATGTCCAGTGGTAATGAATGCAAGTGTGGTTGCCAATGCTTGTTCCCGGACCCTGCAGCAAAGCAACTGAAGTGAAACAGAGATCTGCATTTGCAGCAGAGAAGGAGAAAACAAGACCCAGCAGAAGGAGGACATGAGGCTTTTCACTTTGTGAAATAACCCAACTCTCAGGTCTACATTGCCCAGTTTCTGGGGTTTCACAGGCTTGGAGGTAAAAAGCAAAAGGGCTAGGGGGTAGCTCTTGCTTTTCCTTCTCTGCTGTGTTTCTGAGCAAAAATGAAGACTGAAGTGCCTGGCTCTGAGGATAGTGAGGTGCTGGTGTTTTCAACAGAACAATCCTGGGAAGCAATGAGAGACAGATCATGCTCTGGAGAGGATTTCTTTGCTGCCTGGCCCCCTCATGCCAAATATCCTGAGAGATGGAGAAGGGACCGGTTGAGACCCTCCATATATGCCACTGTCTGGCCTGACCCCTTTCCAGTGCTCCACAAAGCCCTGCTGAAGGCCAGGGATGAGCCTGACCCTGACACAACACTAATATCTTGCAGGGATTGAGAAAGGAGGGTGGGCTTTGAGGGTGTGAAGTCCTGGGTAGGTAATGAGCACTCTGCATCCTCTCACAGAAGGTCTGAATTCAGCATCCACCCCTGCCCAGATGACCACACCTTGCACATCATTCTCAGCAGTGTCTGTGACAGTGTCTCATGAGGGAAATCACCCCAGAGTTGCAGAACAAACAACAGCAACCCTAATCCCACTCCCTGCTTCAGCCTCAGAGCCTGATTCTCTCCTGAAAGTCACCTGAAAGGTAAAACCTTTTTCATCATATCTAGCACCTCATCCACAAGCCTTGATATTTCCAGGGTGCCACTTAGCTTAAGCTAAAATACAAAACCTGGAAGAAAAATCACAAAACACACAGAGCATGACATACAACCTCATCTGTTTTCTATAAGGTTTTTGTGTGATGATCCTCAAAGGGAGGAATTAGGGGCTAGATAAGGCTGCCTCACTAGCATTCAGAGAGCAGAGCAGTTTTCTTACTGCTCACAGTGGCTTCCTGATCCTCTTTGGGATATATTTATTGCTGGTGGTTGTAACTTGGACACACATTGTGTAGTCTGCAGGATAAAAATAGCTGCAGTGCCTATTTCTGTCTGAGTAGAGCACATCAAACCTTTGTTTACCAGTTGCCTTTTATTTAAATATAACAGGAGACTGAGCACTGGAAAGCAGAGGAAAGCTGTGTGACGTTAAATCCATTTGGCTAATTTTAGATCACTCGTCTGCACAGTGTAGATGTGTGGGTTCACAATGGCATCTCTTTGGAGGAAGAAGGGGATGATCCAGTGTGTGCTGGCACTAAAACTATCACCTTTGGCAGCCTCTGCCTGGATGAAGTGAGTGTCCAAAGTTGCCCTTTGGCTTTAGGGATAGTGTTCAAACCCCAAAATTGTTCTCACCCCCTGGACTGGGTAGTTGGTGCATGTGTTTCAGGGTGCAGAGGTCCTCATTTTGTCGAGTGGGGTGTTTCTGGAGAGGGCTTTCAGACAGAAGTGAAAAAGGAGTGTTTTTCTCTTTTTAATGCCCAGCTCCTGGAGTCTTGAGATTTTTGAGGACTATCAGCTTGCTTGATTTGTATAATATATATTTTAAGAAAATTCACAGCCTTGCTGTCTGTGGGAAAAGCTTGGAAATATGATGCTGAAGGTTTAGAAATCAGATGCAAATGAAGGATTCAAATACAAATCTTAGTATGTTTTTAACCTCTGTTCCCATGAAATCAAATCCCGTGTGATCATGACCCCCTGTCCTCTCCCTCAGGATCTGGCTCACAGAAAAAACTTTGCCCAACTGTGGCACAGTGCCACTGGCACTTGGAAAAAATGTTTTCTGATGGATGAACCTGCAAGACAAAACATCCGTGCCTCAGTTTCCCAACCTGCAGAGTAGATGGACTATGTCCTTCCCCAAAGGGTCTCACTGAAGCTTCAAACATGCTGCAAATGCTTTGACATGAGGGAAGAGTTTCTAGCTCTGGATTTCATGTCCTGAACTCCACCATTTCTTACTCTCCAGTCTTTGAAGGTGCTATGTTTGTCATAGTATCTTGGTGTGGGACTGTAGAGATTTAAACAGAGAGAAAACATTGAGACTCATCAGCAAGTAAATCAGTCTTGTTAGGAAGGTGATTTCTATCATGCCATTTCTACTATCACTCATGTGTATTTGCTTTTATAAACTCTCCAGGGCTTCTACCCATGTCCCAGCATGCCAGGACACCACAGCTAATACTGAGCTGTGTCTGACTGTGAGACCGGTCTCACTATGCCTGTCACATCAGACTGTACCGGTAAGCTCTCAGCTCCCATTGGCTAGTTCTCATCTGCTTAGGTCAATGGCAACGACTTGTTAAAGCCAGGCAGCTATTTCCAGTGTTTACAACTCAGATATATATAATATGTCGAAATGAAAACCAGGTGCTCAGATGAGATAGATCAGTATAGGCTGGCTTACTTCAATAGAGACACAGTGACACCACTGGAAGATATGGTCAGTTTCCTCTACAGGTTTCTATTTTAAGTGAGCTTTGATGAACTGGCCATATTTATTTGTTTGTTTGTTTGTAGAATGGCCATATTTACTTGAATCCAGGATAATCTCACGTCAGAAATAACTCTGCATACTCTCAAAGTTGTTTCAGGGAAACAAACTTTCAAAGCTGTTTCGATGAATCTTCTTTGATGTCATGTTCTCGTCACGTCCGGTTCTTGTGAAAATCTCTTTGAACTTAAAATAATCCCTGTTTACAAAGCCCATCTCATGCTGTTGGTAACCTGCGATATGACAGTCCTGGGGCAGACCAAGATGGCCTTTAACATCACTTTTATTTTCATTGTTTCACCCCAGCATCATCTAGTTTATGGGTGTGTGTTTCTCATTTTTTTTTCCCCTTTTTTATCTTGTTACCAGAGAACCAGAGGTGCAAATATCTTGAAACCACAATATCTGAATTTCATTAATATCATTTTATTTTCCCACTTAATCAATGTTTTATGCACACCAAAATACAAAACATCTTGGTAACAGCAACACGTCCATTTGGGGGAAACTGCTCCCTGTTTTGTAGCGCAAGCAGCTGTATCCCGCTTTGCTACCCAGAGTACACATCACCCCACAGGAAACAGGAATCAATTCAAATAAGTTTACCTTAGAAAACAAATCCAAAATGTCTCTCACATTTTCCAAACCTGGCAGGATGAAGGAAAAAAAACTGCAGAGCTTCTGGCTAAATAGGGTTGTTGCAGGGTAGCATGAGGCACCTGGCTCTGCTTCATCCCCGAGTGCTATCCATCACATCCACTGGCTGTTATTAATGGGGATGTGTGTATGCAGTGGCAGCATAGAGGAGCTGGAAGGAGCTTCTCTCTCCTTGGTGTGAGGCTGAGGAGAGGCCGTCTGTCTTGCAGCTGCCAGTCCCTCTGCTGCTAAGGCCCCCCGCTCTGCTGCCTCCCCCCTGCTCCCCAACACACATCTGCTCCGTTGCTTGCATTGGCACTTCTGATCCACTCCCATCACGTATTTTAAAGGGTCTTTATACTTTAAAGTGCTTGTAAAAGGACTGAGAGGTTTTCAAGGGGTCATTCTGGTGGGTTTGTGTGGGACCTGAGCAGTAACTGGCACCACTGGGATGCATGGAAAATGGACATAAGGAGTTCAGGACAGGCTGGAGGCATCCTGCTTGGTGAGGCTGAAGGACTTTGAGAACATGCTGGGAGCAGAATAAATGCTGTGGCAGCATATGTCAGTGACATTGCACACACTCTTGCAAAGCACTGAACTCAAGGCAGAGCTGAGAGAAATGTCCCTTCAAGGGCAGATCTGTACAGCATAGTGCAGTCTGTCTCTGGAAAGCAGCATCTACTCTGCTCTCGCTGTAGTGATGACAGAAGGGACTAAGAATAATAGAATCATAGAAAAGTAGGTGTTGGAAGGGACCTCTAGAGATCACTCAGCTCAACGCCCTGCTAAAGCAAGTTCTCCTCAATCAGAGCACACAGGAATGTTTCCAAGTGGGTTTAGAAACCTCTAGAGAAGGAGTCTCCCTGGGCATCCTCCATGGGCAGCCTGTGCCAGAGCTCCATCCCCTCAACACCAAAGAAGTTTTTCCTTGTGTTGAAGAGGAACTTCTTTTGTTCCAACTTTTGTCCATTACCCCTAGTCCTGTTGCTGGACACTACAGAAAAAAAAAAGCCATCCATCCTCCTGACATCCACCCTTTAGGTGCTTATAAGTGATGATGAGGTCTCCCTTCAGACATCTCTTTTCCAGGCTGAACACTCCCAGGTCCCACAGCCTTTCCTCATAAGATACATTCCAGTCCCCTCATCATCTTGGCAGCCCTGTACTGGCTTGTCTCTAGAAGTTCCCTGCCCAGGTTCCCTGACTTGGTTGGGGATAGAACCTACTTGGCAACATATAAAGTCATAGAATCATAGAATTAGTGTGGTTGGAAAAGATTTTTAAGATCATCAAGTCCAGCCACTAAACCTTTCACTGCCAATCCCACCACTGAACCATGTCCCCAGGCACATGACATCTAACACTGCTGGAGCTTGTGAGGAAACTTCTGAGTGTTTAGAGGTTTGGAGAGTGTTTAGTGTATCTTTTGAGTGTTTAGAGAAGAAATCTTCTGCCTTTCTTCTTCAATGCCAGGAGTAGGCACACAAAAGGGTACTTTGGGTGAGTTGGTGGGGTCTCACCTACACTACTTGCATGCAGAAAGGAAGACGAACTCCAAGAAGCATTGTTAAACACCCATGTGAACAAAAAGTGGTGCCAGAATGCTATTTCCCATGCTACATCTGCTGATATATTTTCACAAACAAAGCTGGTGAGTGTGACTGTTGACGATCAGGGCAGGGACTGGGAATGCCTTCTGTCCTCCTTATAGGGAGGAAGCCCAGTGACACTGGGCTGAGAGAGGAATAAAAGGAGCTTTTCCTTCCCAAGACAAATGTAATGTAAAAACTGAAAAGATTGAAGAGAAATATTATAGGCAGAACTCAAAGTAAATTGCTTCAGAAAGGGTCTAATGAGACTAGTGCTCTCTTCCTATCTACTCAGTAAGATAAGATTTTAGCTGGTGATGGGCCAAGGGTCAACTCAGGAGTTAATGCAGATTTTGAAACAGAAGCCAGGAGTCCTGTAAATTCAAATCCATCCACACTACTTCCACATTGTGGCAGAGCAATTTACTGGTAGATGCATCTTTAACAAAATCTACTTGTTAATAAAACTGCTTGGTTCATGGACAAAATACCAATGAAGATCAGGAAATGGAAAGCTTTTCTGTCTCCAAAGAAGACATCATAAAATCAAGCCTCTTCGATTGCATGTCTGAATGGAAACTGGCAGAAACTAAAGGCATGTGCTAGATAGGCCATCCATATACGTCCCCACCCTATTTGCTGTCATTCTGAAAAATGCACTGAGCAAAAGCTCCTGCTGTAGTGAAAAACATAGCTCCATTGTCCTCATTCCCCGAGTCTTCCACATACTATGTCAGTGCTACGACCGTCCTTGGGAGTGTGAGCACAGATGGCCTCAAGTTGCACTGGAGGAGGTTTAGATTGGATATTAGGAAGAACTTTTTCCATGAGGGGGTTGTCAGACACTGTCCCGGGCTGTCCAGGGAGGTGGTAGAGTCCCCATCCCTGGAGCTACTGCAAAGCCGTGTAGCTGAGGTGTTGAGGGGCATGGGTTAGTGGTGGGCTTGTGTGAGATGAGGAGTTGGACTTGATGAACTTAAAGGTCTTCTTCAACCCAATGATTTCATGATTCTATGATAAGATGTGGACATATTGGCCTCTAGCTAAGGTAGCATGGCATATGGGTTGGCCACCCAGGAGTGCCAACCAGCTCCTTGGGTGAGCTTTGTACTCGTGTCCCACCAGCAAGGCTAAACTGTGCAAGTGTCACCCTAACAATTGGATAGAACTCCACAACTGGTCTCTTGGCAAGCCAGAACTGCTGGGAACAGGCCCAGGTTTGGTGAAGGCACATGCTGGGCTGGTGCCAAATTGACATGTCTCCTCAGCTCCCAGCAATTTTGGGCACATTCACAAGACCCAGTGTTGAGCTGTGTAAGTATTTCTTTCCTGTGACTGTCATGATCCACCACTTCCTCCAACTCCAAGATCGGAGTGTCCCCACAAGTAGAATATCCACAAGAGGCCTACATGGATGAAAAAGGAACAACTGGAACTACTCAAGGAACAGGGAGAGTGTTCTGGTGACAGAGGATGCAGAACTACTCAATGTCTTTTATGCCTCAGTTTTCACTGCCAAGGCCATACCTTGGAAACCCAGCCCCTAGAGGATAGTAGGATATTCTGGAGTATGGAAAACTTTCTCTTGGTGGATGACGATGAAGTTAGAGACCTGTTGGGCAAGCTTATCGCCCATAAATCTATGCTACTAGCATCCAGGGGTGCTGAGGGAGCTGACTGATGTGGTTGCTGAATCAGTCTCCATCATTTATAAATGATCATAGAGGACAGGCAAGGTGCCTGAGGACTGGTGAAAGGCCGATGTCACTCCAGTCTTCGAAAAGGCAAGAAGGATGACCCAGGAAACTACAGGTCAGTCAGGCTCACCTCTATGCCTGGGAAGGTGGTAGAAAAACTTATCCTGGATGCCATTTCAATACACATTAAGGAAAATATGGTTATCAAGGGACTCAAAATGGATCCACCAAGGGGAAATCCTGTTTGATCAGCTTGGTAGCCTTCTATGAGAGCACAACTGTCTGACTAGATGAGGGGAGAGCAGCAGATGTCATCTGCCTTGACTTCAGCAAGGTTTTTGACACTGTCTCACATAACATCCTCATCAGAAAGCTCAAGCAGTGTGACTTGGATGACTGGACAGTGAGGTGGATTGAGAGCTGGCTGAATGACAGAGCCCAGAGGGTGGTGATCAATTGGCACAGAATCGAGTTGGAGGCCTGTGGCCAGTGGAGTTCCTCAGGGATGGGTTCTGGGGCCAATCTTGTTCAACATCTTCATCAAAGACCTGGATGAAGGGACAGAGTGTACTCTCAGCAAGTTCCCTGATGACATCAAACTGGGAGAACTGACTGATTCCCCAAAAGGCTGTGCTGCCATTCAGTGGAATCTTGACTGGCTTGAGAGTTGGGCAGAGAGGAATCTCATGAGGTTCAACAAGG